>JAPDDL010000413.1:0-82663 GCA_027422435.1 Schizopygopsis pylzovi
GAGAATTATATTCCTGTCATCAATGCACTGCAAAACTTTTACCCAAATGGTCAAAAGCACAATAGCATCGAATGAGCTAAAGTACTTTCTGAGTCCAAAAGCTTCTGCCCTGGCCTCATTTGAAAGACTGCATGTGCTTAGTATGGCACTCAGGGCCTCTATTACATCTGGCAAGTGTTTTGCCACAGGTTTGACAGCATCAATTCGAGCACTCCATCGAGTGTCAGATAAGCTATGCAGAGAGCAGCCTACAGTGTCTTTGTATATAGCCCATCGCTCTGGACTGGCACTTACAAAACTGTACAGGCGATTGATGTAGCCAAAAAATGTAGACACTTCAGGGCTTGAGCCTGCAGCATGCACACCCACAATATGTATGGGAGGCACAAGGTGAAAATGTGGCAAGATTGTTTTTTTGTAATATTTGGGCTTGGACTCCCTTGCTCTTCCCCAACATATTTGCCCCATTATCATATCCTTGCCCCCTGCAATCACTGATGTCTATCCCTCGATCCATAAGCACACTCTCTATCATCCCTGCTATTTCACTTTCTGTAATCTCCCAATCATCCACATTTTTATTGTAAGGCACATATCGTATGAGCACAACATTCTGCTCAGTGTGGGAAACGTCAGGTGTAGCGTCACAAATAATCCAATAATATATGGCATCCTCCCTTTCCTTCAAGATTGTTTTCTGTACTCTTTTGCCACACAATTCAATGAACTCATTTTGGATGCCTGGGCTCAAATAATGAGTTAACCTGCTTTCTTTTTTGGATGCCTTCACTTTCTCTAAGTGGTTTTTCAACAGTGGATCATAATCAAATCAAATCAAATCACTTTTATTGTCACATCACCACAGCACAAGTGCCTTGGTGAGTGAAATTCTTATGAGCGTGCTCCAGACAGTGCAGAAAAACAACAGACAATTTACATATGGACAGACAGTGCAAAAAAACAACAAACGATTTACATATGGACAGACAGTGCAAAAAAACTGCACTGGAGCATTTACAGTGCTCCAGACAGTGCAAAAAAAACAACAGCAATTTACATATGGACAGTACATATTTACAGACTGTACAGAAGACAATGTGCAAAATACACATACATGTACTCAGTACGCTTAGTGTACTATAAAGACATACTCAATTATCAACGACACATTATACACCGTATGGGCACATCTACATTATGTACAGTATCTATACATAATGTGGTCTGTACATAGTAATAATGTGAGGTGCAACAGATTATAAATTAACAGCAGATTGGTTGAGCAGCAGATAGATGTGCAAAGGTGCAACAGATTATTCATATGCAGTGTCGTGGATGTGCATCGTATGGTGTCCAGTGATAGCAGATAGGTTGTGTTAGTGCAGTGTGTGCGTGTAGCCCAGTTGAACTGTGTTAAAGTGCAGTGCATGGCATGTTGTGTGAGTGGGAGTGTGATGTAGGTGAGTTATTTGTGACTGTTCATTAGCCTGATAGCCTGAGGGAAAAAGCTGTCCCTCAGTCGGCTAGTGCGGGATCGGATGCTGCGGAGACGTCTCCCTGAGGGCAGCAGAGAGAGCAGTCTGTGGGACGGGTGGCTGGAGTCTTTAATAATCCTCCGGGCTTTCCTTGTACACCGCCTGGTGTAGATATCCTGGAGGGAGGGAAGCTCACCTCCAACAATGTGGCGGGCAGTTCGCACGACCCTTTGCAGAGCCCTGCGGTTGCCAGCGGTGCTGTTTCCAAACCAGGCGGTGATACAGCCGGTCAGGATGCTCTCCACAGTGCAGGTGTAGAAGGACCTGAGGATTCTGGGGCTCGTTCCAAACTTCCTCAGCCGTCTCAGGAAGAAGAGACGCTGATGTGCCTTCTTCAGCACTGCATCTGTGTGAGCAGACCATGTGAGATCCTCGGTGATGTGAACGCCGAGGAACTTAAAGCTGGTCACCCGCTCCACAGGTGTCTTGTCGATGGTGATGGGTGTGTGTTCTCTGCTCTGTCTCCTGTAATCCACCACCAGCTCCTTGGTCTTGTCGATGTTGAGTGAGAGGTGGTTCTCCTGACACCATTTAGTCAGGGTACTCACCTCCTCTCTGTAGGCCGTCTCATCGTTGTCGGTGATCAGGCCTATCACCGTTGTGTCATCAGCAAATTTGACGATGACATTGGAGCTGTGTGTAGCTGTACAGTCGTGTGTGTACAGGGAGTACAGGAGTGGGCTGAGGACGCAGCCCTGCGGTGCACCAGTGTTGAGGATCAGGGGAGATGATGTGTTGTTGCCCATTCTGACCACCTGACTTCTGCCTGTCAGGAAGTCCAGGATCCAGCTGCACAGAGATCTGTTCAGTCCTAGAGTCTGGAGCTTCGCAACCAGTGTGGCAGGCACTATAGTGTTAAATGCTGAACTATAATCCACGAACAGCATCCTCACATAGGTGTTCTTATTTTCCAGGTGGGAGAGAGCAGTGTGCAGGGTGAAGGCAATAGCATTGTCTGTGGAACGGTTCCTGCGGTATGCAAATTGTAGTGGGTCCAGTGAAGCAGGCAGCACAGAGCAGATGTAGTCTCTGACAAGCTTCTCAAAACACTTGCTGAAGATGGGGGTCAGAGCAATGGGCCTCCAGTCATTCAAGCATGTGATTTTGTTTTTCTTTGGTATGGGCACAATGATGGATTTTTTGAAGCATGAGGGAACCACAGACAGAGAGAGGGACAGATTGAAAATATCTGTAAAAACCCCGGCTAGCTGGAAAGCGCATGCTTTGAGCACACGGCCTGGTATACCATCTGGGCCTACGGCTTTACGGATGTTCACCCGTTTAAAGGATCGAATTACATCCGCGACAGAAAGCGTGAGTGGACTCACCACTTCTGCGGCAGCCGCGGCAGCGCTCTCTGTGTGGGCGGTGTTATCAGCCTCGAACCGAGCATAAAAGGTGTTGAGCTCGTCCGGTAGAGAGGCGGCGATGTTCACAGTAGCTGGTTTACTCCCTTTAAAGCCTGTGATGTTGTTGATGCCCTGCCACATGCTTCTTGGGTTATTGTTGTTGAAGTGTTCTTCAACTTTGTTTTTATAAGTTCGTTTGGCTGCTTTGATGGATCTCCTGAGATCGTAACTGGCTTATTTCCGATCGTCAGAGTTTCCGGATTTATAGGCAGATGTCCGCGCTGACAGGGCTGATCGAACATCGCTGTTAATCCACGGTTTTTGGTTGGGGTAGATCCGGATGGTTTTGGTCGGAACTACATCGTCTATACACTTCCTGATGAAACACGTGACCGTATCTGAATACGCCTCTATGTCGTCATCAGACGCTGCCCGGAACATGTCCCAGTCCACGTGATCAAAACAGTCCTGTAGTATAGCATCCGATTGGTCCGACCAACAATGGACTGTCCTGAGAGCGGGTGCTTCACGTTTCAGTTTCTGCCTATAAGCAGGCAGGAGCAGAACGGAAGAGTGATCCGATTTGCCAAAAGGTGGGCGGGGGAGGGACTTGTATGCGTCCCGGAAGGGGGGGCAAATGGGACAAATGGGACAAAAGCTCTAGAGTGCCTAAGAAATTTCCATTATGGACATCACCTAAGTCTTTTGTTTTACCCCTGAAAGGTACATTTCTTGAAGCCAAGTGCAGAGTTACATCAAGGAGCCTCTGCAAGAGAGCTTTATTTCTCTCGATTTCAGAATGTAACTCTCTCTGCATCTGAATATTGATGCCACTTGCAGCTCTTTCAGAACACTGCAGGTTTTTCCATTTAAAATAGCAGTCCCTGTGAACCCTGTTATTTTCATGGTTTGGGAGTTTATCATACATACGACGCCACTTAACATCACACATCTTGTACCCCTGGTCGCTATTCAAAGGACTATGAGAAGGTCTTTTCTGCCCATGAGAGAAAAGAACACATGGGATGCAAAACAGTGCATCTGTACTCTCACTATAAATTAACCAATCCCTTTTCATATTTTCTCTACCATTTGCTGCCTTACTGTGTTTCAAATGGTCTGGAAATGGCTTTCCCTCTGAATCATGAGGCATTTCTCTTTCTTCTCTTTGTGCCAATTTAGTAACGATAGTTGCTCTGTCTTTGTCACTTAATTTTGTAGGCCACAAACCTGGGTCAACTGACAGCAGGTCATGTGGCTTAGTATCTAAAAGTTTCCATCTTAACTTCACTCTGTCCCTTGAACTGTAAGCTCCTCACTTCCTCCTCCTCCTCCTCCTCATCTGTGCTGCTGCTGCTACTGATACTCTCCTGAGCCTCATCTGCCGTTTTAAAATCTCTTTCTGTGTCCTCCCTGACAGACTGGCTTGAGGAGCATCCTGGCTCTAGCATATCCAAAAGATACATCATTCATTCAGAACCTGTTCTACATGGACATAGAGTTTCTGTACCACACTATTCTGCTGATATGGAATGAGTTTGACTACTTAATCAGTTAAATTAATAGAAATGGTTCACTGGTAAAAAAAAATTAAAACAAATCTTAAAATGGTATATAGAATACCCTGTAACACTAGCATTTTCAGCAGTATCCAACATTTCTCAATCGTGATCTTACTAGGAAAACTAGATTCAGCTAAATGTGACTATTAGCTTAAGAGCTGTATGCCATGCTTGCTAGCTATCTATGTGCATACAGCATACAATGTTAAAAATGCTCTACATAAGGAACCTTAATCCAAAAACATTTAGCTTCATAAACTATAGATAATTGTGACCCTGCCTGTAAAACCCAGCTAAAGTATTTTTTATTTTTTTTTGTGATTTACTGTTTTCTACATAAAATCATTCTACATAATGTAAAAACATTATGTGAAAATATAACATTATCTTTAATATTGAATGAGTAAGGCCATGTCAGAGATTGAAATTATAGTGAAATTAATGCTTGAAATCAAACTGTGATGCCTTTTAGCCCGGTGTTTACAGGCAGGATCTTGACATACTGATTACCTCCTTCTTCAACTGGGAGAAGAGTTGGGGGAACTTCGTGGGGAGGAGTGGGTGAGGGCGAGGCTGCATCTGTGTATGAGGTAGACATAGACCTCATCTTTAGTGAACTAACTAGTTATCCGCTAGCATACACAGTGGTAGTTAGTTAGTACGCTAGCATAGTTAGCCAACGGGAGAATGCTGGCAAGTGGCTACAAATTCAAGATCTATATCTGGACAAAAATTACATTATTTTCATTTTCAGTGGTGAAAAACGTAACCTATTGAATTGACTATCAGATAGTGGTTGGCTATGCAAGTAGCGCTAACATTACAGCAAAGGAAGTTTTTGATGACCGGACTTATACTTCTTTGTCTGCTTTGACAGTTTACCATCTAATCTCACTCAGCAGCGACTCTCTAGGGCTAGGCTACGTAGCACAGGACAGAACCATTCAGTGAATTTGGGGGGGGGAGTAATTTGACCGGAGATGCAGAAATAAGCTGTAATTTTGTTTTATTTGTAACTCTTTCGTGGATACATTTATAATTTCTATTACATTACTGCTAGTACTGTTATTACATTTACATTTACATTTATGCATTTAGCAGACGCTTTTATCCAAAGCGACTTACAATTGCATTTTAGGTTATACATTTTTATTAGTATGTGTGTTCCCTGGGAATCGAACCCACAACCTTTTGCGCTGCTGGCGCAATGCTCTACCACTGAGCCACACAGGAACACAATTACTAATAATTAATTGTGATAATAATAATAACACATTACTAATAAAGCAGATCTGTGGGGGGCCCCCAAAGTGTGTGGGCCCTTAGAATCGTCCTAACTTTCCCCCCCTTAGCGGCACCCCTGCCTACCACTACTTCACCAGTCACCAAATCAGAGTGAAGCTTCACTTTATATAAGGGAACTATAGTGTATTCAAACCCATTCCTCGAACTAACATACTCTCTCCAGTTTCAGATTGCGAGGAAAATGGCAAAATGGACTCTAAAATGAAAGAATCCACAGCTCCAGTGTCACGCAGAATTTAAATGGGAACTTCCACAGATCCATCCAATAATGATACTCAACCTTCTGTAATGAAAGGAGCATAAGTAGGGTTGGGTACCGAAACCCGGCAAAACCCACTGCAGTTTAGTACCGCTATAGAGTGGGCGGGATTATTCACGCGTCGTTATAATTGCGCCGCCTCTACTGCCGTGACATCATCGTAAACGCGCCACAAACAAACTCACAACAAAGAAAGGAGACGGAATAGTGTTCTTCATTCTCGGCATGTGGATGTTTTTTAACAGCAAATGGAGAGGTCTATGAGAACGCTTGTGATTTACCCCCAGCAGCAGAGACTGTGGTGACAGTGCCACGGGCTGTAGAGGAGGAGGCGAGGGATGTTTTTAACAGCAATCGAGAGGTCGATGAGAACGCTTGTGATTTACCCCCAGCAGCAGAGACTGTGGTGCAGTGACACGGGCGGTAGAGGAGGAGCAGGTGTGCTGCGTTACTTGATTAGTTAACTATTCATGTAGCGTGTTCTGTAAAGTGAATTATCAATAAACTTTTGAATATTTCAAAATTTACAATGTATCCCATGTTTTTTTTATTTATGTGATGGTTTTTATAATCGTGGCATTAATCATTTGTCTTTTTCAAGAGGTTCATTACGTGCTCGTACAATAATACATATTTAATATAGTCTGGAGGTACACTTATTCGATCAGATTGTTTTTAATTGAAGCAAAACACACATTATAAACAGAAATTATAAACAGAAGACATACTCTAAAAATATACCAAGTTCAAAAGTATATACATAAGGCTTTTTCCTTCGGCGTCGCGCCATCAAGCTCTCACTGGATCCGCTCCTCAGCTATCAACGAGAGGAACGTCTGAACTTCCTCAACAGACAACGAAACAGCTATTTTGTGCTTGATACAAAAATGAGCGTTTGTTCAAACAAAAGCTGCGTCCGATCCTTCACTGGCTGTGCTGATTTAAATCTAGCGGGTCTATGTTGGGTCTCATGTCGCAAGTTCAGTGACGCAGTAATGACGATTCTCTCCGGCCAATCAGTGATCAGTAGAGTTTACATGTCACGTTGTGGTAACGGTACGGATCGCTTGGAACCCCGGCCGAGGTGGTACTAAAAAAGTACCAGGTACCAGCTACGGTACGCAGAGGAAAACCCCCCAAAAGTGAACCATACCGTGCCGTACCATGCCGTACCATGCAGTGGAAAAGCGCCATATGACTGGTATGTACCGAACCGAATCAGAACGCGAATTTCGGTGCCTCATTTCGGTGCCACTTAAATACCTGAATTGAGAAATATTTGTCCTCTGGTGCTATGACACGGACGAAAGAAGCATCAGATTCATCAACACGCATGATCGCTAGTTAAATTTAAATACTGCATTCATGGGGTGTCAGAATGATCAGAAAAATTATTTCCTGAATGAGAAAACTCACGTGAAGGTCGAAAGCTTTTATTATACAACTCCAATACATCTTTGTAGCAATGTTACTGTCCATTTTGTTTTCACATTTCGAATTAAAAACACAAATCGTTGGGAAATGAGACCATCCGAGAAGCGCGTGAATGTACACTTGCTCTAACCGCAGTGCAGCAAGTGGTCCACCGTTAGCTTAGCTAGCTACATTAAATGCGCATAAATTAAAATGCCTACAACTAAGCGCTCTAAAGTGTGGTTATATTTCACAAGAAAGGATTCCGAAAACGCGACGTGCAGCAAATGTTCCACAGCAGTTGCGTGTAAAGGGGGAAACACATCAAACCTAATGAAACATTTGAGGGCACACGGAATAAACTTGAAAGCAGAGGGATGCACCGTGTTTGACAGCTTTCGGACATCAGCTGGCACTATCAGTGTGGACAACCCCAGTCCCAGTAATACCAACCCAAGCAAAAAGGATTCCAACGATTATGATGATGACAGCAGCCTTTCCGCAGGTTAGTAGGAGGCTAATGTAATGTTAATTGCTAAATGCAAATCTTGCATTCATGCTAACAAATGATCAATCGATTTGTAAAATATGAATGTAACATGGATTATGTTTATAATTTTGGCTCTCCAGCTAGTAGTACTACAGCCGTGACCCCATTTACCATGGCAAAAAAGGCTATTTTGACTAAGGAGAAGGTGGAGGATCTCCACAGGGCTGTGACCAAATTTGTGGTCAAGGGACTGCATTCCTTTTCCACTGTGGAATCCCCATGGTTCAGGTAACAATAAAACAAAAGTAATGTGGAAAAATTGTTGAATATATATTAAGGGAGAAATATTATCTTTAATTTATGTTATTAAATTTGTAAAAAAATATTTAGATATTAATAAATAATTTATAACAAAACAAATTAATCCTTAATAGGGAGATGACTGCTGCTCTTAATCCTCGCTACCGACCCCCATCCAGGGAGGATCTGTCCAACACTCTTATTCCTGCATGGTATTCTGTTGAAAAACAAAATGTTATTCAGGAGTTAGCACAAGTGCAGTCGTGGCCTAATGCGGGCAGTCGTGGCTTAATGGAGAGCGTTGGACTTGTAATCCGGAGCTGTGGGTTTGAATCTCGGCTCCGGCAGGATTTGTCCACGACTGAGGTGAGACCTTGAGCAAGGCACCGAACCCCCAATTGCTCCCCGGGCGCCGCAGTGTCGGCTGCCCACTGCTCCAGGTGAGTGTGTACTTGGATGGGTTAAATGCAGAGAACACATTTCACTGCTGGTTATACTCTGTATAATTGTGTATGTGACAAATAAAGCTCATCTGAGCTTAAAATTCTAAGTGAGTAAGGCTGCTATCACATGTGATGGGTGGACCAGTGTGGCACAGGACCACTACTTAACAGTTACTGTGCACTACACCAGTGAAGGCCACTTTAACCCTTTAAGACCTGCCATAGAACAGTTCCGCCAGAGCATATCTTAGTATTTTTACATGCTGTGCTGTCATTCTTTTGAATATTTTCATATGCCATATATCAATACAATCCTTACATCCCCAATTTGAAGGCTATGTATGTAAGAAATCCATAGTAACTAGATAAATAACTCAAAAGTGCAATAAACACACGCAAAAATATTATTATTATTATTGTTATTTTTACATATTTTATTAAATACAGAAATATGACTAATGTCAACCTCAAATTTGTCATTGTAAAAAACTTGCATAAAACACTTTAGAACTACACAAAATTGATTTGAACAGTTTACATAAATTAGTTTTTGAGATACACTCATTTCTATAAACAGTGCGCTGTGAAGCCAAACAGTAACATTTTGCTTTTGAGAACAATGTTGATCGAGAGAGTTCCTCTTCGTCGGACGCGAGCACCAAAACCTCCGCGTCTGTGTACTTCTGTTTTCTATGTTGTTGTGCAGGTGTAACTTTGTGCCCGCTACGATTGTGATTGTGTGACTGTGCTTGCATTTGTAACTGTGCATATGTGTGTGCATGTGAAAGAATAAATAATGAAGCAATGATAAAAAGAGACAATGAGTAGAACGCAATAGAATGGCATATACAGCAAAACGAAGTCAAATGTCGCGCCATGTGACGTCATCACACGCATCAAACCTTGGGGTCATAGTGCACAGAACGTGATTATGTCAATGAGTCATAGGAAAACGTAACTAAGTATCAGCTACCGACCGCAAATCTATAGAGCACATGTGCAAAGATGCACAATGCATTTTAGTGCTTTTTTGTCGCAAACGCATATTATGCAATTTGTGGAGACTTGTTAGAGGGTGAAAACAACCCAACAGGAGCATGTTGTAGGCTTGATCTGAACATGTAGCATCTTTGATTTTGTATGCAAAAATAATTATTGTGCTACGTATTTAGTTTCATTTTCTACTGGCTTTTAAACAGACACGCAAACACGCTCCCGTCGGTTTTAAAGGGTTAAAGTTGTGTTTGATGAGAAATAAAGTAATCCATGAATCAGATATAAGTGTTTGAACTTACTCTAGGCCTCAAAACTAGACACACAAACCTCAAGAACGCTATTTTCTTGAAACCTCATAAAAACCCTTGTCAGACCAACAAAATTACATCAAATACTGTCCCAACTCGTCAAACCCAGTTGTCTGAACAAATCATTTCATATTGTTGAGGGCTTTGTGAGTTCCCAGCATGCATTGCAGCATGAATTAATTATGCAGCTACTGTTATATGATATGTTTTTTGCTGTTTGCTGACTTCATTACAACTTTTGTTGTTGTTTTGTCATTATTGTTAGTTATTTGTTGTATTGTGATGCAAAGAGCTAATATTTTTTACATTTGTTGATTGCCAGGATTTTTTGTATTTGAGACTCAAAAAGTTTCTTAAACTGGATATTGTGCAGTTGCTTTTTTTTGTTTACAGTGTATTAATTATCATGAACAAGCAATGAATAACACAAGTATTATACTATTTATTCATCTTTGTTAATGTTAGTTAATGAAAACAGTTGTTCACTGTTAGTTCGTGTTAGTTCACTGTGCATTAATTAATATTAACAAGCACAACTTGTGATTTTAATAATGCATCAGTAAATGTTGTAATTAACATGAACTAAGATTAATAAATGCTGTAGAAGGACTGTTCAATGTTTAATAAAGATGGTAATGAAATAAAAAATATTCAATGATATTAGAAAAATAAAATATAAGTGATCGTTATTCAGTTAATTTGTTTGAAACAATTACATTTTTTTAATATATCAGTCAGCAGTCTTGAAAACCTGAAATAAATAAGTACACTGGCAAACTATTATTCAATATATATTGTGAGTATATATTAAACAAACAACTCACAATATTCATACCTTCATGACTTTTTAATTTGAGCAGTTTCTGTCCGAGCAGAAAGACCAGAAACTTATAGTATAAGGATATTATATTATATATCATATTATGTCTCTACAATAGATGAATTATCTCTTGACAAATATGACATAACTAAACTATAAACAGGGATTGGGCCCGCTGGATTATATCGTCTCCAAACAGGAGAGGTCGCTATTTACAGCCGCTCAGCTTTTACCTCTCTAACCTAAACATTCAGTAACATTAGCAAATAATAAATGAAAAACTGACCATGAAAACAGTATTTCCAGTTAAAGGAGTAGTTCACTGATTATGTACTCACCCTCTTGTCATCCAAGATGTGCATGTCTTTTTTCTTCAGTCAGAAATGATGTTTTTTGAGGATTTCTCTGCATATAGTGGACTTCAGTGGTGTCCCGAGTTTGAACATCCAAAATGCAGCTTTTGCTCTAAACCAGTGTCGCCTGCAGGTGTGCGGCTCTACGTACTGTGTACCACGAGCATCAGACCCGAGATTTGCCTCGCAAACATTTCAGCAGTTATATGTGTTCCCCCCCCCCCCCCCCCCCCCCGACTGAACAGCCATGCCATTCATTATGAATGTATCAGTCTTTTGCATGCCAAAGTCAATTACTATATATGAATATCACGCCAAACAAAAACAGAAATTCGTGCTATCCGCACCTTTATCATATACGATCGGGTTAGCCTACAATAATTAATTAGGCTTGCTATTTTACAAATGGGAATACAACGAATCCACGACAATGTTTTACAATCAAGCAAGACTACCCATAAAACGTATCGTGAACAGTTCAAGGATCTGCAATGCAATAAAGCTGTTTTTAAAGTGTCTGCTGCATGGATAAATAACAATAATGGCTAAATAATTCACATCAGACACAATCACGTCGCAGCAAATCTTCTACATTTTAAGGTATTCATAACAGATTAACACAAATCTGAAAATATAAGCAGCAATACAGTTATTGGAGAAAGTTTTGCATATAGCATATGCCATTATATTTCGTGTTTTATTTTTGAATAAAACTATTGAGTAAATATTTGTAATTTATTTTTGAATAAAAATTGCGATTGTGAAGCTGGAGGAGAAAATAAGCTTTGAAGAAGTTATGAACAGATAATTATCTTCATGTTCATAACTCTTTCCATGACCCATGTCTTCATGAATGATAAAGAACTGAGAGTGAGGAGGTGGAGATAACAGGGTTCATTTATTAACAGCTACTTAATAATTAGATAAGTATTTCTCTTGTATTTTATTTTATTTATTTATTAATTGTGGTGCTGTCAAGATATGTCCACAAATGTTTAAGGCTAACCCTAACCCTAGACAACATATAATTTATATGTTATATAGCCAAAAAAAGTTATTATTTATTCTTCATATTGTAAAAAAAAATATTTTGAGAAGAACCATAATGATAATAATAATAATAAAACATCTTCAAGAGAGTATGACCAAACATTTATTTCATAATGATGTACAGTTATATATCGCAGTGTAGTTTTTAGTTTATTCAGTTTTTATTTTATGTGTGTTAATAAAAATAAGATCAAATATGCAAATAACAAACACTTGGATAAATAAAGTGTAGGAAAAATAAACAGAGATTTGTGTAAGTGCAGTGTATTTCTCATACAGTTTTTTTTTTTTTCAAATATATATTTTACATATATTTCAAAATATGTATAAAAATGGCCAAACTATATATTAATGTACATATATTTTATACTAATATATTTGTTGAAAACTGTTAAATGAAACAAAATCCATACAATTAAAGTAAAAATAATAATTTAAATACATAAAATATAAATAAATACAAAATAAAAAAATTAAATAAATTCACAGAAATGTTTATTAAATGTTTTACAAAACAGGTATTTCTTGAATTATTACAATGAAATACCTTCAGTTTAAAATAAAATGGTCAAGCTATGACAGAATAAAATTAAAGTTAAATATCCTAATTGAATTAATTAACACTTTAACAGAAAACAGTGTTATTTTACAGTTTGAAATTCTTTGTAAAACACAATAACACATGCATGAGCTGATGAATAAACATCACTGTTAGTGACTACAAATCAACATGCAGCATAAGATCAGTTCTTTCTGGTTCATCCAGGACTGAAGCACAGACAGATCTCTCTACTATAGATCTCAGCACAGCAGCAGAGTTAAACAACTCCACAAACAGCATCAGATCTCTACTGTTTAATGCTCTCTTGCAGCAAGTCATTTGACTTCATTCATTCACTCACTCAGTCATTCACTCAGTCATTCATTCACTCACTCACTCACTCATTCAATCATTTATTCATTCATTCACTCATTCATTCACTCAGTCATTCACTCAGTCATTCTTTCAGTCATTCATTCACTCACTCACTCATTCAATCATTTATTCATTCATTCACTCATTCATTCACTCAGTCATTCACTCACTCATTCTTTCAGTCATTCATTCACTCATTCATTCACTCACTCATTCATTAATTCATTCACTCATTCATTCATCCACTCACTCACTCGTTCACTCACTCACTCACTCACTCACTCACTCACTCACTCATGCAGTCATTCATTCATTCATTTATTCATTCACTCACTCACTCACTCACTCATGCAGTCATTCATTCATTCATTTATTCATTCACTCACTCACTCACTCACTCATGCAGTCATTCACTCATTCACTCACTCACTCATGCAGTCATTCATTCATTCATTTATTCATTCACTCATTCACTCACTCACTCACTCACTCATTCACTCACTCATTCATTCACTCACTCACTCACTCACTCACTCACTCACTCACTCATTCACTCACTCATTCATTCACTCACTCACTCACTCATGCAGTCATTCATTCATTCATTTATTCGTTCACTCATTCATGCAGTCATTCACTCATGCAGTCATTCACTCATTCATTCACTCACTCATGCAGTCATTCACTCATTCACTCACTCACTCATGCAGTCATTCATTCATTTATTCATTCACTCACTCACTCACTCACTCAATCATTCAAAATACCTGTAAAATAACAATGTTTGTTAAAGATTAAATACAAGTTATGTTCTTAATTAGAACATTTTACTCAAGTTTGTTTGGCAGCAGTTGCTGTCAGTCATTTGACCATATTGTATTTTTTTTTTAACTCTGTGAGTAACGGTCCCATTTGCACCATCTGGTCGTGATTTCCTAAATTATTATTGCCATTATTTTTTTTTTTTTTTACATACATTTATATGTAACTTAAGAAAACAGGAAAATACTCTATGAATAATACAGTATTTATCTGTATAAAAACGAGAATTACTGTAATTCTTCGATAATTATATAATATTTAAAATAACAGCCAAATTTAAAATAAAATTTACAATTTAAAATGACTGGAAAGAAATATATTCAAGAGTTTTTTTCTCCCTGTGTATTCTGAACATTCATATATTCATATATTTAATATCCATATATTTAAAATATGTATCATTTAAATATATTGTAAAAATATACAAACAAAAAAAGAAATATATTTGCTAAAATATATTTTAAAATATGTTTATATAAATATATTGTATTCTAATATATTTTGGCATCTTCTGTAATATATATATATATATATGTACTGTATTTACTAATAAAAAAAAAAAAAATGGCCAAATATATTTCTAGAAAAATATTTATTTTTATTTTTTACAGTGTATATATATTAAAAGCATTTTAACAATATATTTTGACCTCTATGTTTAATTCCAAGAAAATGAATTTTCTTGCTGTTTAAATACACAGAGAAATATATATTTGGTATATGAAGGTTGAAACTAAATCTATTTACTATTTCAAAAATATACTTTATTGAGCTTCACTGTGTGCCACATATATTTAAAATACATTTTGGCCAAAAAAAAAAAAAAGCCATACAGGTTAAAAGTAGCATCCAAAAAATAATAAAGAAATTGAATAATTAATTAAAACCGTGCATAATTTGTAAATGTATGAAACCAATATAGACTGGTGCTTATTGAAGCTTCTAGTCGTGAGCAGTAAGTGATTATTAATGAAAACGAAGGAGAATCACACATCAGAATGAGCTTTATTCACAGAGTGTGTGTTGTGTTTTTACTCTTCCTCGTGTGTTTGTGTATTGATGCACTGAGAAGAGATCCAGGCAGACGAAGTCTTTCCATAAAAGTGTAGTTTATTAAAAATCACTTATCAGAAGTAGAAGTGATAAAGATTACAGATGATCAACAACATTAACATAACAAGATGTACCTTTTACAAGTTAAACAAAGGAAGAATATATCCTGTAGCTCAAATAGTAGAGCATGGCGCTAGCAACGCCAAGATCATGGGTTCAATTCCCAGGGAAAGCAAGAGCTGATACAAATATAAAACCTGTAACTTGAATGCAGTGTAAGTCGCTTCGGATAAAAGCATCTGCTAAATGTAAATATCACGCAGACCTTTGTTTCGTCAAATGAAGGAAAACAAAATGTAGCAAATTAAAAAATTTAGAATCAGAACCAGAGCTCACTTCATCGTTATCGTTACTTCAACATGACAAAGAATACAATGGGATCTTACAAACAATTAAAAAAACGCTTTGCTGAAAGTTACGTTCAAATATGGTTGCGTTTACTGAAGTGTTGCACTTTACTAGAAATTGTATTTGTAAATACAGAATACAACTATAAATACTTATCTTGATAACAATAATAAGTCTCTGAACAGAGAAAAGGGATTCAAACAAAAAATTAAAACGCTAAATAAAATGTTATAATTATAAATAAGTGTAAATAAACAATAATTGTATTTTATTATATTTATATATTAATAATATCTGACTTATTTATACATAAACGAGAAATAGTATAAACAAAATTTAATGCGTTTTTTTAAAACAGCAACGTAAAAATAAACCACTGCAGTTTGTTTCAATTAATAAATATTTAATTACCACGTTGTTAACTTTATTGACAAGTTGCACTGTTAAAGAATTGGACTACTGTAACGGTTTAATTAAAACTATTATTTAAAGATAAAAACTGACATCTTGAAAATGCTGATAACTTTATTGACAAGTCGACTTTCATAATCGTATCACAGAACTGATGATAAACATAATTTGATAACACTCATAATAAACAGATTCAGACTGAAAACATGCCAACAAAAATAAAACATACCTCTCTGGATCATTCTTACTTATGTACTAACTAACTAAATTAATTAATATATAATTATATTAATTACTAATTAAGCTGGCAGAACAGGGTGCTTAAAATTAGAATATTACTTAGAAGTTTTACTTTATATTAATAATATATGTCAGAAATAATATAATAATATCTGCTTTATAAGACAGAAGAGAATATAAAGGGCAGTCAGAGCATACATTGCACTTCTTTTAAAATGGCTTGTTAAAAATAAATGAACTTTAAAAAAAACTTTTGCTATTAAACATATTCAGCTTGATATGCAAAAAAAGTAATATACATGTAAAAAAAATCTCAACAGCATTAAAATTAGATTGATAAAAAAGTGTCTATTTTATGAATAACTTAGTTTAAAATGTGTGTTCAGAGTTGTTTTCTGTCTAATAGCACACCAGAAAGTAACTGACTGCAGGTCTCAGATCAGTATGTAGGGTATAGTTGATGTTTATGTAACGCTTTATCGGTTATAATAACTGTAATCTATCGTTCCCAGACAGCTGCGGGATGATATTGTGTCAGAATGTTTTCTATAATGTATATTTCATAATGACGAACACATGTTGTGAAGGACACAAGTTCATAAACAGACTGCTAATAAAGTTTAGACGTAAACACACAGCAGGTTTACACACAAACAGCGTAACTACAGAGTGATATAGGGATATGTACACACCTGGAAAAGGGTTTTCAGACATGATGCTGGAGTTAGATCCACTCTAACGGTGTTTTTGGTGAGTTTTGCTGGTTTTGTTATTGTTTCGTTATCAGCTCAGTTCCGGTGAACATCAACAGAACTACACACTGATTAAACTATTTACATTTGTATTTACTATTTACATTAACACATTTCACTGCTGGTTATACTCTGTATAATTGTGTATGTGACAAATTCTTCTTCTTCTTCTGGATTTTGTTGGCTTATTGTTTTCTATTTCAATGCACTTTTAAAGTATGAATCACGTTAAGCATAACTTGTACATATGAATTGTGCTGTTCATGTCCCACAGGTTTAATGTCTTCACCTCAACATCTGAACCGAGGTGTCACTTATTTACCCTCCAATACTCTTTGATTTTCTGATTACAACATGAAATATTTAGCATCATCTTCATACATTACTGGACAGAAACAGTTATGAGTGGCTGTCAACCTCCGAAAGGTTTAAAAGTTGTAATAGTGGTCCATTACTTCGATGTGTCGTGCTGTCATTGACACTATAGTCACACGTCACACTCATCATAACACACTGTGTTTGACTTTGTGGTAACATAATAATGACCCTCTCTTCTTTCTCTACATTGTACTTGATCTCTTGAGATAAACTGGCATCAGAATCAACAAGAGACACACCTTTCCTAAGAAACGCTTTTCCTCATTCCACACATCTACATGTAAAACAGGTTTTAAGGTTTGCACTATCATTGCACATATTCATATATATATTATATCTCTTTATCCATGAGAACATTATATAACAGACCGCTCTTATCCTGAACGCTTATAGTTTTCTATATCAATATAATGATGATGTGTTTGTTTATTTGGTGAGTAGACGTGTAATAAGTGGGATAATGTACAATGAGTCTGTCTTTTCAAAATAACTGTACAAATAACTTACTGTACATTATTCTTTGCATATTTATCAAATCCTCATCCCTCTTTCATTTACACATAAACACACACTTTATCTCTTTAAAACAGCTCTTCAAAAGGAATAAATCATCTGATCTTATATCGGTAAGTTCACTAATAATCAGCGTCAAACACATGAACTTCATCTCCAAATGACAAGAAAAATATGAAAACATTATCCTCAGAATCTCACAAAATGATGAGTTAACATTCATGTGTTTCGGCTCAGCATACTTACATATACACTTACCAAATATATTTCATACAATCATTTTCTGTTGTAGGGAAACTGGTAGAAGAGCACAACATAAACTATCGTCTGGAGTGTCTGAATACATTCTGCTGATATGAGAATTCATAAGAAGATTGTAAATTTATCATTACTGGCTTAGTGTTTCATTTTTGTGTCACTTAACCCAAATTACAGTTTTTGACTTAAATAAGTAAAGATAACTCAAAATGTGACATTTTCACTTTTGAAACTTATCATATGCAAATTACAATAGCAATGTTTTATTGTGTATTTATAGAGCATGAGTAAAAAACAGCACTTTTACTTACCTCGTTAGGCACTTGCACTGTAATTAAATAATTATCCTTTATATGATGAAACATTGTGGATTAATTTGATATTCGGTGAAGAATAGCATTCGTTACCCAGGACAAAAGACACACAGTCACACTATATGGGATAAGCTTTCACATGGGCAGATGCTGTTTACTGACACAAACTGAAAAATACTCTCATTTTAAAAATGAAATAAAGCACAGGCTCTAAATACAAATCCTGGTTATTGCAGTTATTCATTTGTTTTATGGTAAATCCACAGGTTCACATACATTCCCTGCAGTTGTGTTGTTTGAACATACATCAGTGTGGTTTTATTGTGTTCATGTGCTTTCTCAACAGCTGTAACAAAAATATGATGATACTGATTTTTTTATTTGGAGGAGAGAAATTAAAACATATTCCAATTCAAGCCAACATATGCAACACTTAACCGTTAGCCCCCTTCAGTCTTTGTAATTATATTATAAACACAATACATTGTATCCTTTATATTTACACTAAGTTTGATAAAACAGACTTCTGTTGTTATGACGCAGATATAATTATTCAAGCAACTGAGATCAGACGACTGATGTCCTCCAAAAACTAAACCTTTCAGCTACAAAACAAAGTAAAGACTCACATATTGAACACATAAACATATTTATATACTGTATGAAGAATCTGAATGAAAGATCATTCATTACATCTTTCAGAGATGTGTAACTCTATGATTATCACTGAATAACTTCAGAAGAGTCAGACGACATTTATAACTATTATTATAACACTTTAGTCCTTATAATGATGGGGTATATTTACAGGCAAAGAAAGAGTAAAATCATAATACAGGATATATTACACAATTAATAATCCAAGAACAAAAACCAAGAAACACAAGTGAACTGAGGACACCAACAACACATCTGGACAAGACCGAGATCAAGAGCTAACAGACTAACAACAAGACACACTGGAAACAATCAGGGGACTAATCAACAAGAAAAACTACAAGAGGACTACAAACAGAACAGGAGGCAGGAACAAAACAACGCAGACTGCAACGTAAAAGTCCTAATATCAAAAACACAAGGTACATAAAACCTGGTGTATGTAAAAGTTATTATAGTTCATTTTAAGAGATATTTAACATGAAGCTCTTCACTCATTATCTGCTCCAGATAAAAACATTTTTAATGTTAAAGTAAAGCATCGATCTTGTAATTCGTATAGGCATTATTTTTGTTCTTTTATAAAGTCATTTCAGTCATGTAAGCAGAAGTATTATAGTATTTTAGGATCAGAATAATCATAAGATTTGAGGAACCCTGCAGTCAACAGAATAATAATAACAAGTTTAAATATAATTTTAGTAAGTTAGCTGTCCTAGCCTCTAACTCTACAAACACCAAACTCAGCCCAGATCTTCAGACGGATCTGAAGTTAGTTGCAATATCTTTTTAACTGATCATATTTATGGTTTTCATAAAAACTGAAGATTAAAAATCATAAAAATCCCATAGACTTAGGGCAAATCCCATTTCTCTGTCTTACCCCTTCGTCTTACCCCTAGCCCCTGTCCCTCGAAACCGAGTGGTAATCACTAGGGGTGAAAACATACTCCTATGAAATGAGACACCACTTGGTTACTGTTACGTCATCATACATCGTCACTAGCTGGCTGCTACGTCACCAGGACGAAGTGTTGATCACAAACTCTCCGTCTGTAAGTGTGTCTGTGTGTGTCGATTGTGTGGGTTTTAGTGATGTTTTCTCTAGTCAGAGAAATGCGGGACTGTTGTGCAAATCAGCAATGCAATGTTAGCGTGGGAAAATAGCGATTTTGAAAAACGTTTCAATTAATAAAATGGTTGCAAATATATATGTACAGGACTGTGTAGAGCACAAAACAAGACTGTCGTAATTTTTTAATCAATTATTTAAGCCAAAAATACTTACATTTATGGGACTCTCTGGATGATCTGGCCGCAGTGTGTTCTGGGTACCCCTTGGTTTCAAGTAATTCTTAGTTTTAAGGCGTATCTACCCCTTCCCCTTAGCCCTACCCCTCGATCAAAACGAGAATTGGGACAGCACTTACTCTCACGTGAACATGCGAAACTAAGGGGAAGGGGTAAGACAGAGAATTGAGATTCACCCTAATATTGACGAAATGTTCAGATGAGCCAATATTCAAACTCCAACCGACAAAATACAAACTTAAACTCCCACAATCCCTTGAGACTCAATCAAACTTCCCTTCTATCTATCTATCTGTCTGTCCGTCCGTCTGTCCATCCGTCCATCCATCTATCTATCTATCTCTCTGTATAGAGTCTATGATACTTACCAGCAACTTAATAGCAACACTCTAGCAACCATCCAAACCAACCTAGCAACCATCCCCGAGTACCCTAGCAATGACATCACCACAGTAACTGTCCAGATAACCTAGCAACTTCCTAGCAACTACCCTGAGTACCTTAGCAACTGCATAGCAACACCTTAGCAGCAACCCTGAGTACCTTAGCAACTGCATCTATCTATTTTTAATAGACTGTATTACTCTCAAAACTTTCAGATTGTAATTTTTAAAACTATTTCAAACCGAAAATCATCAAACTTTTACAAATGTTAAATTATTTACAACTTTCTGGCCTTGTTTCTCAAGCCGACTTCAAATCTAGTTATTGCTGTTACACTTTTATTGTGTTTTCTTTTACTTCAGTTGATCGTGTAAATTCACCAATCTCATTATTAACCATCACAGATGATCAGCGGAGTGCAGTTTTCATTCTTGTCATACCCCAAACTAACAAATGGATAGAGTTTCTCATTAAAAGACAGATTAGTGTAAGTGTAGATATGAGAGCTGGACTCCACATCATTAAAGGAGACGAGACCCTTCTCATAATCCACAAACACACCGACCCTCTGAGGATCCACACTCAGAGAAAGAGAGTAATCATTAGAATCACGAGCTTGATACTTCTCATTTCTCCGTCCCACGATCCAATATCCATTCTCAGGAGTCAGATAGATCGTTCCCTTGTTAACAGATTCTCTGGCCACTCCTAAATCCCACTCAGTTCGTCCCTTCACCTGCACCTCAACGTAGAAACACCCCGAGGAGAATCCCTCCTTCCCAAGAACACCAAGATATTTATCAAATCTGTCTTTTCCTCCATCCACTCCTTCTGTTTTTCCAGATTTCACTTGTTTCCCATCATCAGACACGATGAGACGACGATGAGCCGTATCAGTGTCCAGAATCACATTCACTGTGGAAAATAGTGACAATTCTGCTTTACAGATGAGTATGAATAAAGATAATGACAATTATTTATATTAATAGGAATCATGAGAACTTTACAATACAAGCTAAAATAAAGACACACTATTAAATGTAAATAAATCTAATGTTTAATGAACATTATATTATAATATTGTTATATTCACTTTGTTCTTCATGTTTGGATCCACTTGTGTTTCTGTTTTATCTTGCTTGTTTTTAGTTATGTAAAGTAAAAATTATAATACACAATGTATTTTTTTATATATATAATTATTCCATGAAACAAGCCTTTAATTAAAATAAATAATTATGATTTTTTTACTTGTGTTCTTAAATATATGAGAGCTGAAAACAGAAAGTATGAAGTTATAAAGTCTTCATAACAGAATTCATCTTTAGATCAATAATTTCAATCCCTGCTTGAAGACCAACAGAATACAAGAACATCTTACAGAGTTTATATATTGTATAATAAAATAGTAATGACTGTATATATGTATGAATGCACAGTGTTTTCATTCTTTGTTTTGCTAAATAATTTAAAAGTAATGAATTTATATTTTAATAAGATCATATAAAACATTCACCTTTAGGAATATTTGTCTTCAGACATCGTAAAAGTTGATCACGTTCTAAAGAAAATTCTGAAAAAGATGAGAAAAGAACATTAAAATGATATCATTGTTATTACTATGACAAACAAGTTATGATCATTTAGTTGAGTTATCGTCACACAAGTGTTCATCAAACACCATGAACCTGATCATGAAGCCGGTTTAGTTTACTAGCCTGAGATTAGTGTCTTCTGTTTCTTTCATTAAACAACACTGCTTGTGCTAAGATCCAGCTCTATATTATCTTTTTATAAACCAGCCATGATACACAACTGTGACAATTTACCAGAAGATATACACAAAACTATATGAATGCACACAGTTAAAACAGTATTAACTGCTGAAAACAGACTAATAATGAATTAATAACATCATGAAGAAAAATTCACCTTGTTGTATTCTCCCCTTCTCACTCTGTAGTTGAATGTGTTCACTCTGTAGTTGACTGTGATTATTCTGTAGTTGACTGTGTTCTATAGAAGATTCACAATAAAGACAAGAGAAAACATACAACATTCAGACAACAAATATGAATGTGATCGAGGAATAATAAATTACAGGACCTAAGACATAAACAAAACAATATGTGTCACGGTACTGCTGGTGTGCCCGGGCTGGACACCAGATGTCTCTGTGTTGAGCACATGGCTTGTTGTTTGTTGTTGGTGCCATGTGCTCCCATGTCTATTGTCTGTCCCCTCCCATCTTGTTACTTAATCATTGTTTCAGTGGCTCCAGCTGTGTCTCCCTCGTTACCCTCGTTTGTCTCCCTATACAGCCTCCTGGTGTCTGCAGTCCTGTGCTGATCCGTTGTCTTTTGTCAGTTGTGTGTTATGTTGACTGTGCACCAGTCTTCTGCCTGCCTGCCTGCCTGCCTGCCTGCTTTTTTTCCCCCTCGGGGTGGGTTTTGTTCTTTGTTTTATTTTATTATTAAAAACCCAGATTTCCTCTGCACTTGAGTCCTCGACCTCATCTCTCCCCTGACAGAATGGATCAGCCAGATGAGGACACAGCAGAGGGGGCGACTGGCGACCATGGGTCCAGGGCGTAAAATTCTCGACGTCCGCCAAGGAGACCAGAACATTGAGGTTTACGCCAGGGACTTTGTGGATACAAAAACAAATGGATAGAGTTTCTGTTTAAAAGACAGATTAGTGTAAGTGTAGATATGAGAGCTGGACACATCATAAAAGGAGACGAGACCCTTCTCATAATCCACAAACACACCGACCCTCTGTGGATCCACACTCGGAGAAAGAGAGTAATCATAAGAATCACGAGCTCGATACTTCTCATTTCTCCGTCCCACGATCCAATATCCATTCTCAGGAGTCAAATAGATCGTTCCCTTGTTAACAGATTCTCTGGCCACTCCTAAGTCCCACTCAGTTCGTCCCTTCACCTGCACCTCAACGTAGAAACACCCCGAGGAGAATCCCTCCTTCCCAAGAACTGCAAGATAATAATTAAATCTGTCTCCTCCATCCACTCCTTCTGTTTGTCCATATCTCACTTGTTTCCCATCATCAGACACGATGAGATGAGGATGAGCCGTATCAGCGTCCAGAATCACATTCACTGTGGAAAATAGTGACAATTCTGCTTTACAGATGAGTATGTAATAAACATAATGACAATTATATAGGAATCATGAGAACTTTACAATACAAGCTAAAATAAACACACACTATTAGATGTAAATAAATCTAATGTTTAATGTACATTATATTATAATATTGTTGTATTCACTTTGTTCTTCATTTTTGGATCCACTTGTGTTTCTGTTTTATCTTGCTTGTTTTTAGTTATAAATTACAGGACCTAAGATATAAACAAAACAATATGTGTCACGGTACTGCTGGTGTGCCCGGGCTGGACACCAGATGTCTCTGTGTTGAGCACATGGCTTGTTGTTGGTGCCATGTGCTCCCATGTCTATTGTCTGTCCCCTCCCATCTTGTTACTTAATCATTGGGTCTCCCTCGTTACCCTCGTTTGTCTCCCTATATAGCATCCTGGTGTCTGCAGTCCTGTGCTGATCCGTTGTCTTTCGTCAGTTGTGTGTTATGTTGACTGTGCACCAGTCTTCTGCCTGTCTGCTTGTTTTTCTCCCCCTCGGGGTGGTTTTTGTTCATTCTTGTTTCATTTTTATTAAATACCTGATTCCTCTGCACTTGAGTCCTCAACCTCATCTCTCTCCTGACAATATGAAAGCACAATGTCTGCTAATTCAATATTTTGTGAATGAAAACAGACTTGACATTAAAACGGAATTATATTAACTACTCACTATTAACTAGGGTCTGGTATCGTTTCAATTTAATCAATTATAATTCAGATTCGGACTCTTATCAATTCCCATTTTTAATTCCAATGTGGTTTTAAAAAAATGAAGTCGCACATTTAGATACCAAACATATTATTCTGTGTCTCTTTTTAGAAAACATTTAATAGCAGCTGAATGTCATGAACAAAAATCAGCAGGCTGTATAACACTGGAACCGATTAAGAGCTCTCGTGTGCAAAACAGAGCAGCACGATTTTTTTATGCCCGTGTAGAGAAAGATGATTGAGGAACAGCACATCTTTGAGCAGTTTGGTTACTTTCATGTACCAAGTCATAAATGCTCAAACAACTACAGGGACTTGTGCCTCCCTCCTCATCCAGCGCAAAGCGCGCGCTTTTTCTCGTCGGAGCACAAAGGGGAAATCTACAAAGGATTTCCAGAATAACTCTAATGGCCTTGAATATTAAAACCATCTACTCAAGAAACATATGGATATTAATGTTGTACTCTGCCTTTCATATGCTTGATGGGAATGTGAATTATTTAGGAAATGTGGAATGATTTTAAATCTGTGCCTTAACTGTGTAGTATATATAGTTTTTGGGCCACATGCAGTGTTTAGTCTCTAAAAAAAACTATCGTCATCCATAAATAAGTGATATAGATGACTGTTAAACTTTAGCATCATACTGTATGATTACAGCACGGATAAAGGCCTGTAAGGATATCTTTCATGGGATATATTAAATATCAGATGACGTAAGCATGGCCACAGAAACCGTGCGGGGCGAGGCTCCATCCCACAAGGACCATCTGATTGGTTTAGCCGCCGGGGGCGTGCTGAAATCCGTCTGTTTAAAACTGGACGCCAGTTTGAAATCACTCTCTTCTCCTTCGCTCTGATCCTCGCGCTCCAACTCTTGCACGGACGACCCGGAAGCCGGTCACGCTGGACTCTCGCCTCTAACATCGGGCTGAGACAACTAGCTAAGCGAACTCAAGGACGGAAAGAGTTTCGGCAAACCTTTACATGAATGCAAGTAACAAACAAAGTCTCTATTACTGAACTGGGAATTGATCTGAATGCAGGAACATAATCTAGTTATGTCGTGATCTTATGTGGTTTAAGCTATGAAATAGAGTGCTATCTTTCAAAGTTAACCCTAGAGCTCCGTATATATGTGTGTGTGTGTTTGTGTGTTTTAGTAGTTTAGATCATGTACCGTAGAATAGCAATATAATAAATAAAGCTTGCTTCATTTATAAAGAATTGTCTCAAAGGATGTGATTTTCAAGTATTTTAACCTTATTGCCAAAAGATAACGTTACCTCGCTCAAAGTTAAGAGATTTATTAATCTCGTTTTATTGTTATCGTGGCCACGAGGCAAGAGAAACAAAATTGATAAAGATATACTGATGTTAATGGTCGCTGGACGAGTCGTTAATACAGTATAAATCATAAGTTAAAGACTAATATCACTTTAATCAAAGCAGATGTAACCCCCATAAGAAGTTCTTATAGGAAGGTGATTCTTATAATTGCTAATATTATATTATATTATTGCCCTTATTTTAATGCTCCAATCATAATGCTGCAAACAACCAGAAATTAGTAAATCTGCCTAGCAATTGTTGAGCAGTCATGAACGGGTATATGTGATTGGTTAAATATTTCAAGCTCCGCCCCTGCTCTACAAACAGAACGGATGAGAGTGTGCAGTGGGAGATTGGGAGAAGATTATGAGCCGTAAGGAAAGATTAAGCTTCAAAAGAAAAAACTTTCGAAATTGTTTTACTGTTTGAAAGAGTAAAAACAGGAGCATATGCATCAGAAAGTGGTGCAAGAGATTTGTTAACTGTATTTTTGTTGATTTCGTGAAAGAACATTGAATCTCGGCCAGGTTTTTGGTTTTCCCTTGAACTCTCTTCTGGATAGAAGATGGCGAGCCACCCAGCGTGAATTGGTGATCTTCAATTGATTTGTGCAGAGTGCCCTTGCATCCAGCATTTCGGTAGGACTGTAAATCATAATCTATGGATTTCCCCCGCTAGAACATTTGCTTGATATCGAACCAAAAGGAACTTTACTCCATGTGAATTGGAACAACTAATCTGAGCTCAGCAACATGAACTGAATGGACAGAACTGGTGATACTTAATTTATCAAGTGATACACATACACTGATACCGCACACACACACTTGTTATTGTATTGTTATTTTATTTGTTGTTCAAATAATACAAGTTATCTTTTTGTATGCAAATACTTGTTTTTTTCTGATTCCAACCCTTCCTAAGGTGAATTGTTGAATTGGGGTTTTCAGACTACTATATATATTCATTCAACCGAACCTAGTGTGTACTTACCCATACCTGGGATTACACAGTAAAACGTGGCGAGCCAGCCAGGAGCAGATTTTGATTTCACTCAATCCCTTTTACTAAGTTTTCTTTTCTTTTTGTGTGTATCTTGATATAATCCATTGGCTATAAATAACATGGATATCATACTAAAGGAAAATCTGAAAGTTCCAAATTGTGTTTTGATAAGTGGGTTATCAAACACCACTGCTGACGATGAAGTTTTTGAGTTTTTGAATAAGTATGGAAGCATCTCTCGAATTGTAGCAATAACTGATGCTCAGTCCTCATACTGTGGAACGACAGTAATTGAATTTGAACATGGTTCTTCCATGGAAGCTTTAGGGTCTCTTCCTTTACCTCATCTCAGATCTTGTCACGGAGATCCTGAAATAGTTCATCACATCCAGAGTCTTACAAGTATGTACACTGAAACCTGTGGCACCAACACAACTAAAGCCTACCTATCTGAGCTTAAACAACTAGCAAAGTTGAGTGGGAAACACTTTGAAGATATTCTTAGAGAAGAACTCAGCAGGATCAGTGATACAGTTACAGACCAGCCTGCGGTTGAGGATTCTGAATTACCTTTAGATCCTGGAAGACCTTCCCTTCTTTGTGAATCGGCAGAGATGCCCCATGATAGTCTCCAGGCAGATTCATGTAGACCTTTGGAACGCTCAGGGTATCATACACCCAAACAGACTGAGGTCTTAGAGAGTGGTCCCACTTTAAAAGTCAACAGTACTCCTGTGATGCTTTCAACTAGCCAGCTTACTACACCAGAGGTTCAGCGTGTGGTAGTAGAGCATGTAGTCAGAAGCGCAGAGTTAGCTTTGCAACTTCATGCACCCTTGAAGCTGAAACCTTTCTCTGGAAGAGTGCCTCACCAACATTTTGAAGTTGATTATGATACCTGGCGGGGAACAGTCAGTTTCTATTTGAATGACCCTATGATTAGTGATGCGCAAGTAGTCAGGAAGATTATTGAGAGCCTTTCCCCCCCAGCTTCTAACTTAATCAAGTCGTTAGGGCCCTTAGCTCCATCCAAAGCCTATCTTGACCTTTTGATTCTGCTTTTGCTGCTGTTGGGGATGGCGATGAGCTTTTCGCTGCATTTCTTAATCTTAATCAGAATGCTGGAGAGAAGGCGTCTGATTATCTCCATCGTCTTCACACAGCCTTGAGTTTTGTTGTAAGAAGCAAAGGCCTTGCCTCTACTGAGTCAGATCGACAGCTTTTGAGACAATTCTGCAGAGGGTGTTGGAATAACTCCCTGATTTCAAACCTTCAGCTTGAACACCGTAAGCAAAATCCCCCAACCTTTCCGGAGTTCTTATTTCTGCTGCACACTGAAGAGGATAGACAGACAGCTAAGTGCAACCGCACGAGACAGCATCTTGGGGTGACAAGAGCGAAGACAGAGCCAAATGTACAGGCTGTTTGTAACCCGTGTCTGACTAATTTTGACTTACCAGTTGACAGTGACTATATTCCTTCAGTGGCTGTACAGCCTTTGCAGAAGCAGATTGCTAAACTGCAAACTCAGGTTGCAAAGCTTTTGACTCTTCGTGAAGAGAAGGGGGCACGGACAAAAGTTGCAAAGCGAGACAAATCAAAGCCAGCTGATAACAAGCTAGACACAAATATGTTGTCAGACCTCTCTGTTTCCACTCCAAAACCAAAACCTTGGTATTGTTTTAGGTGCGGAGAAGATGGCCACATTGCTTCCTCTTGCAGTAATGTGCCAAACCCCAGCCTAGTGCAGGCTAAAAGGAAAGAGCTTAGAGAGAAGCAGCATGCTTGGGACATGCAGAATGGCAACCCAAGACGACAGGATTTAAACTAGATGAGGGCCCTGTTGCGGGACACACAGAGTCCATGATTAATTAATGTCCCACATCCAAAGATCCACAGGGATGCACTTTAATGACACACTGTCCCACAGAGCAAAAAGATGCTAAAACAACTTATTGGAGAAAAATGCACTGCAGTTGTTCAAGTATTTGGGAAAGACTGCAACTGTCTACTTGATACTGGCTCACAGGTTACAACGGTTGCACAGTCATTCTATAACAACTATCTCCTTGACCAACCCATACAACCTATTAACCAATTGCTTGCAGTTGAGGGAGCAAATGGTCAGCTAGTGCCCTATTTGGGGTACATTGAGGTCAGCATTAAGTTCCCCAAAGAATTCATATATTCAGAACCCGAAATATATACTCTTGCTTTGGTTGTTCCAGATGTCAGTTCTAGCAGTGAAGTCCCACTGTTGATTGGTACGAACACCCTGGATGCCATAAATGAACAGTGCAGCAACCAGTCAAACATGCAAAGTAGTTCCACTCTTTATGGATATAATCAAGTCTGGAGAGTACTGAATAAGAGGAGAAAGCAGGTTGCAAGTGGTAAGCTGGGCCCAGTGAAGCTAAAGGGAAGAACAAATGAAGTAAGGCCTGCAGGACAGAAGACTATCGTGGAAGGATACATGGTACAATCAGCATTGGTGGGAAGTGAGACCTGGGCTTTACTTGAACAGCCATCAGAATCTGTTCTTCCTGGTGGCGTGTTTGTGGACAACTGTCTCATTACCTTACCGAGAAGCAGTCCCTTCAAAGTACCAGTCTCCTTGAGGAATGAAACTGATCACGAAATTATACTTCCCAATAACTGCATTGTGGCTGAACTTATCATTCCACTCAAGCTCATTGACAACCCTTGCATGAGAGAGGAGAAGCAGGCTGCAGCTAATTGTTCTAGTCAGCAAGAGAGAACTTCTGATCCTAAATTGCAGTTTGACTTTGGGCAGTCTCCATTATCTGCTGATTGGAGAGAACATATAGTGCAGAAACTGAATTCATTCTCTGATGTTTTCTCTCAGCATGATCTTGACTTTTGTCACGCCACAAAGATAAAACATCATATTAAATTGAAGGATGAGACACCGTTTAAACAAAGGGCACGTCCCATTCATCCCAGAGATTTTGAGGCAGTGAAAAAACATTTGCGAACTCTTGTTGATGCAGGTATAATCCGGGAATCTGAGTCTTCATTTGCGTCACCAATAATTGTATTACGAAAAAAGAATAGAGATGTATGCCTCTGTGTGGATTACAGGAAGTTAAATGTGCAAACCATCCGGGATGCATATGCACTTCCAAACTTGGAGGAGTCATTCTCAGCACTTGCGGGATCGCAGTGGTTTTCTGTGATGGATTTGAAGTCCGGATACTACCAGGTGGAAATGGAAGAGGAAGATAAGCCCAAAACAGCCTTCACTTGCCCATTAGGTTTTTGGGAATTCAATCGGATGCCTCAGGGCATTACAAATGCTCCGAGCACTTTCCAACGCCTCATGGAAAGATGCATGGGAGACATACATTTGAAAGAAGTTCTAGTTTTCTTGGACGATTTAATTGTTTATTCCGACTCGTTGGAAGAGCATGAAAGTAGGCTCATCAGCGTGTTAGGACATCTCAGAGAGTATGGACTGAAGTTGTCTCTTGACAAATGTAAATTATTTCAGACTGAGGTACGCTACTTGGGACACATAGTGTCTAGAGAAGGTGTTAAAACAGATCCTGAAAAGATTAGAGCACTAAAGACCTGGCCGAGACCCCAGAATTTAAAGGAACTGAAGTCTTTCCTTGGTTTTTCAGGATATTACAGACGTTTTATCAAAGACTATTCAAAGATTGTCAAACCACTGACCAACCTCACTGCTGGGTACCCACCTCAGCGCAAAGGGAGTAAAGTAGCTACTAAGGGCCAGTACCTAAATACCAAAGAGCCTTTTGCTGAGCGTTGGAGTCGAGAGTGTCATGAAGCCTTCAAGACCATTATTAACAAGTTAACTTCTGCTCCCATTCTTGGCTTTGCTGACTCTGAATTACCTTACACCCTGCACACAGATGCTAGCACTACTGGGTTGGGTGCAGCATTGTACCAGGAACAGGATGGCCAAACACGTGTGATTGCTTATGCAAGCAGAGGGTTAAGTCGCAGTGAATCAAGGTACCCAGCCCATAAACTTGAATTTTTGGCCCTTAAATGGGCTATCGTGGACAAGTTCCACGATTATCTGTATGGGAGTCAATTTACAGTAGTCACCGATAATAATCCCTTGACTTACCTACTCACCACAGCCAAGTTGGATGCAGCTAGCTATCGTTGGTTAGCTGCCTTGTCCACTTTTACTTTTAACATCAAGTACAGGGCTGGCAAACACAACATGGATGCAGATGGTTTATCCCGACGACCTCAGGGTGTGTTGGAGGACGATGGTGTATCGGAAAGTGAGAGTCAACAAATCCAGCAGTTTACCTCACATCTCTTGACATCTTCTAGACCACTGAGAGAAATTGCTAGGGAGACAGTTGAAGCAACATGTCACAAGCATTATTATATTAACCAAAATTGTGAGCAAAATTCTTATCTTGGCTATGTAGAATCCTTAACAATGCAGTCATCAGCAGTTCCAGCTAGTTTTGAGGAACAGGACATTGAGTGTGGCGTTTCACTCCTGCAAAAGTATAGTCAAGTAGATCTCAAAAAGCTGCAAAGGGAGGATCCTATCATTAGTCAAGTGATAGAGCTTCTCGAGTCTGAAGAAAGACTACATACCAGCTTGAAAGGTAACCGTCCTGATCTCCAGTTGATGCTACAAGAGTGGGACTGTTTTCGGCTGAAAAATGAACTCCTGTATAGAACACGAATGTCTGACGGCCTGACAATTTTCCAGTTAGTGTTGCCAGAAGTAGTTCGACCTCTGGTACTCCAGAAACTCCACAATGACATGGGCCATTTGGGGATCGAACGGACTCTCGATCTAGTCAGGTCCAGATTTTATTGGGCTAGAATATCTCTGGAAGTGGAGAGGAAAATTAAGACTTGTGGAAGATGTGTCCGAAGGAAAACTCAGCCAACATATGCACCACCAGACCCATGGAACTAGTGTGCATGGACTTTTTATCACTGGAGCCAGAGAGTCGGAACACAAAAGATATCCTTGTCATCACAGACCACTTTACAAAATATGCAGTGGCCATTCCCACAAAGGATCAGAAAGCTGTTACAGTAGCCAAGTGTCTATGGGATCAATTCCTGACTCACTATGGATTTCCAGAGCAACTCCATAGTGACCAGGGCCGAGATTTTGAATCCCATGTTATAAAGGAGCTATGTACCCTCACAAACATTCGTAAGGTGAGAACAAGTCCTTACCATCCAAGAGGGAATCCTGTTGAGCGATTTAATCGCACCCTCTTGAGTATGTTGGGTACCCTGCAAGACAAGGATAAAACTCACTGGCGGGATTATGTGAAACCATTAACCCATGCTTATAATTGTACAAAGAATGATGTTACTGGTTTCTCACCGTATGAGCTGATGTTTGGTCGACAGCCAAGGCTACCAGTTGACATTGCCTTTGGCTTACCGGTCAAAGATGGTAACACTCCCTCTCATTCTCAGTATGTGAAGAATCTGAAAGCCAGGTTAGAGCACAGCTATAAAATTGCAATCCAAAATGCAAGGAAGGTAGCTGAGAAGAACAAAAAACGCTTTGATAAGGTTATCAGAGAGTCCACCTTGGAGATAGGAGACAGAGTTTTAGTAAGAAACTTGCACTTGCGTAACAAACATAAACTTGCTGATCGGTGGGAATCTACCATTTACATTGTGACCAGACGTATGGGAGACTTACCTGTGTACTCCGTTAAACCTGAGATTGCTGACGAGCTAGTACGAACGTTACACCGTGATCACCTTCTCCCTTGTGGATTTCTTGCTGAAATGGAAGATAAAGAAAATATTGTCGTTCCAGTTAAGAAGCCAAGGACGAGGCAAGAATGTGTTCAATCTGACAAACCTGATTCAGATGAGGAGGAAGATTACTGGCAACATGTTTTCATCACACCAACTCCTGCAAGAGAGGAGTCATGTGAAGTACCCAGTAACCCAACTGTCTCGAATCATTCTGTTGGAAACGACGGGCAGGAAGAAATTCCATTCCCTCATGCTCCAGGTTTGAGTACAAAAGAACCATCCTTTCCTGCCAAAAATGTTGTGGAAAGTCAGTGTGACGATACGGTTAGCGTAAACCAATTTAAAGATGGAGCTGAATACTTGAGTAACTCGCCTTCGGTCAGAGTAAATGAGGGAGACTCATTTGAGACAACTGTGTGTAGACGAATTGAAAACTCACCTGAACTTCCAGTTGAGCCAGACTCACCAGTACAAAACAGTTCACTCGACACTAGTGTTGATGAACAAACTTCTGAAGTGATGGAACCTGGAAAAAAATGCTGAAATTTCTCCAGATGAATCAAGTGAATGTCCTGTGCGCAGATCTGAAAGAACCCATAGATGCCCAGGATTGTTTAATTATCCAACATTAGGGAAACCTATTATCTCGTTTGCACAGACTTTGCTGGAAGGATTTCATAAAGCAGTAATTGACACCTTGATGGAAACACAGGATATTACCTTAAGGAATCCTATGATCTCAACCTGCGATGTTGTTTAACAACATGAAGAGACTCGTGTTGTTTCAGAAGGGGAGGATGTAACCCCCATAAGAAGTTCTTATAGGAAGGTGATTCTTATAATTGCTAATGTTATATTATATTATTGCCCTTATGTTAATGCTCCAATCATAATGCTGCAAACAACCAGAAATTAGTAAATCTGCCTAGCAATTGTTGAGCAGTCATGAACGGGGTATATGTGATTGGTTAAATATTTCAAGCTCCGCCCCTGCTCTACAAACAGAACGGATGAGAGTGTGCAGTGGGAGATTGGGAGAAGATTATGAGCCGTAAAGAAAGATTAAGCTTAAAAAAAAAACACTTATCGAAATTGTTTTACTATTTGAAAGAGTAAAAACGGGAGCATATGCATCAGAAAGTGGTGCAAGAGATTTGTTATCTGTATTTTTGTTGATTTCGTGAAAGAACATTGAATCTCGGCCAGGTTTTTGGTTTTCCCTTGAACTCTCTTCTGGATAGAAGATGGCGAGCCACCCAGCGTGAATTGGTGATCTTCAATTGATTTGTGCAGAGTGCCCTTGCATCCAGCATTTCGGTAGGACTGTAAATCATAATCTATGGATTTCCCCTGCTAGAACATTTGCTTGATATCGAACCAAAAGGAACTTTACTCCATGTGAATTGGAACAACTAATCTGAGCTCAGCAACGTGAACTGAATGGACAGAACTGGTGATACTTAATTCATCAAGTGATACACATACACTGATACCGCACACACACACTTGATATTGTATTGTTATTTTATTTGTTGTTCAAATAATACAAGTTATCTTTTTGTATGCAAATACTTGTTGTTTCTGATTCCAACCCTTCCTAAGGTGAATTGTTGAATTGGGGTTTTCAGACTACTATATATATTAATTCAACCGAACCTAGTGTGTACTTACCCATACCTGGGTTACACAATATTGAATCTTTAATAAATAATTCCCCGGAGCTGAAATAATAGCTTTGTTTAATTTGTTACATATGGTGGAGAATTGAACACTGGCATAAAGACTAACTTGAAAACTCAATAAAACATCCATCAGAGACAATAATGGTATTTCTCACATTTTTATCCGGAAAAATTGAGTAAATACAAAGAAATAAGCGGTTATTTGTGATATTGCATTCTTGTTTGTAAAACACAGTGCGTTTTGAATGAAAGATAGAGCAACTCGAGAAATTGAGGAGAAATGAAACTGCAGTAAATAATTAAATATTCGTCTATTTAAGACGAGAATTCGCTTTAACAGCGCACGAGAGTTAAAAGGGCGTGTTCCTCGTTGCTCTCCGATTAAGGCCTTTATAGTATGATTTGTTAAAGTGCGTGTTCCACTTTCAAACTCTGCTATATTTTCAACTTCCCGGCTGGAGAAATTAACTTAGCTAATTAATAATGCTCGGCCACGTTGATTCACCCCACGAGTGAAATTAAATGTGCGGCGCTCAGACAAAGGAGTAGCCCACGCGGTTTGAGAAGGGAGAAATTTGCGATCAATTGAATCGTTTCATATGTATGCTAGTTGTCTAAACAGACAAATAACAGTATAAGGTTCAGAAATGTATAATAATTAATCCGTAGATTAATTTATCTCGCCCTAAATGAGTGAGATTGTATGTGCTGTGAAAGATAATAATCTGAATATTGCTTGTTGATTTTGAAGCATGGAGCACATTTACAGCTCCGGTTATGTAAGTTACTGAAACCGCATAAATCACCTTCGGTGTGCGTAACCATAGTGACCAGTTCAGCCAGGAAGTCGTTAGAAACTCTCTTCCGGAACATGTGCTAGAGTATAAACTTAGTCACAGCGCCACCTTGAGTTATGGTAAACGCATAGTGTAACTAGCTTAAAGGACTGAACACTGCTTTTGTGGAATCCCTTGCAGAACAGCCCAAATCAGTAAGACACCCCAAGCCCTAAAGCCTTAAGTTTTAGCTATGCAAAGGGACTTGCATAGATTTAAGAGGGGAGGGTGTAACACAGGTTAGAATCCTGCTATATGAGAAACAAAGAAAATAATATAATTTTCAAATAATTATAACTCTAACATATTGCAAAAAGATTAAATAGAATGTTGCTTAAAGTTATTGCAGTTTAATATAATAAATAATAAAATGACTAAATGCTGAAATGATATATTCAGTTTAAACTGTGACTGCGCGTGACGTCATAGAGACGAGACGCGGGAGCAGTAAGAGGCGAACGCATTTTGCTGATCGCGAGCGAGAGAAAAAAAGCAAGATCAATCCAAGGCAAATATCTAAATAATCCTTTCTAATATCTGTATAATATGATATATATATTATGCTGTAGACCTATTATTTGATTATATTGGGTTGTTTTTAGAACGAGATTGCGATATTACCACTGACGATTTCTGATGTGAACCCCTGTAAATCCATGCGGGTTTCAAACATATAATACTCCCGGATTTGGTGAGTTTTTAAGTAATATTGTTCAATTTACTGAAAACTGGTTGTTATATTTGTTTATTGAAGGTTTTGAAATGTTTCTGAAGTGTTTAAAGTGTGAAATAGTTCAGAAGAAGTGTGAAAGGTGATAAAATATTCCATTTAAGCACTTAAATGTTATATCGTACAAATTGACATATTCTGGTATGTTATATATGTGATGACTAGAGGAAAAAGAGTATTTAAATACTATTTTCAAATCTATATAGATGGTTGATTGATGAATGTAAAGAGTATATATTGCGTTGTTCTAAAAGAAATAGTGTGCAAATGTGTATGATGTTTAAGATGCTGTTTGTGTGAACAGGTCAGGTTTTTTAGTGCGATTGGATGAACCCTTTGACATCGAGATGGCGAGCTTACCCACCCGAACCACAATGATTTGAGAGAAACGCAAACGGAAGATTCCGGTAGTGCTTTCAACTAAACAGGTGGAATCCGTTTTTTCATTGAGTACATTCTGATCGGAAGGATCAGATTCTTTTCCCGACGTTGATCATTTTGCACTATTGACTGTCGCAATACAACCTTCATCAAAGACTCTTTGCACACACCAACATATTTTACACTTTGATTGACAAAAGAACGTTTCTATTGAGGAGTAATCGACTGTCATATTGTTGAAGAATTTAATTGTTTCAATTTGTTTTGATTTGTCTATTGTGATTTAATGTAATTTATTTTCTCATATTTTGTTTTAATTTCGGTTAATCATTTTATGAGTGGGAACTAAAAGAGTGAAAAGGAACTAAAACCCCAAAATAACAAAAGCTCTTATTAAACTAAAAGTTAGCGGAACTAAATATCTATAACTAAAATTAGAAACTAAACGACTAAAATATAACTTAAATAACTAGAAGTAAATAGGAGAAAGCTATTTAAATAGTGAACAGAGCTCAAAAGATATCTAAAAGAACAGCAAGGGATTGAAAAGGACAATTGTTTCATTTGATTTGATTTATTTTTATTTCATTGTTGTTGTGATTGTTACATTTGCTTTTATTATCATTGTTTTGCACCAATCAAAATACATTCATATAATTACAGTCATTGCCTGTGTCTTGAGTGCTTTGATTCTTACCCTCCTGTAACCGAACCTAGACACTGGTCCAATATCAGGTCCTTAGAGCGACCTGTCACTGTAACATAGTCAACCACACTGTAGAGTTGTTACAGAAGTGGCGAGCCAGCAGCCAGGAGTGGTATAGTTGTCAATTTTAAAAGGCACAAGAAAAAAAAAATCAAACAGAGTGGTGCAAATAGAGTCAAAATGGAAGTAATTGAGCTTGAAAACGTTGTAATTGAAAACGCAGTAATAATTAGTGGACTGACCAACACAGAAATTGATGAAGATCTAACTGACTTCCTGAACAAATATGGTACTATCCATAGACACCTCACCATAGACGATCCCAAATCGCCTTACCATGGAGAAGTCATTGTAGAGTACAGCAGTTGCTCTGCATTAGTGGATCTCAAACCCCTGTTGCCTTACACTTTCAAGAGCCCACATGATGTTGATTACCATGTAAAGCTTCTATCAAGTATCTACACGTCAGCAGTAACAGAGAGTGCTACAACTCACTGTTTTGCTGAACTGAAGAGAATAGCCAAGCTCAGTGGCAGAACTTTCGACGATCTCTTGAAAGAGCAACTTCTTGCAAACGCAACTGATGTCGCTGACAATCCGGCTGATGCCAATGATCTTGAGTCATCTCAAATGGCTGATAATCCTTCCTCTGACATTCCGTTTCCAACCAAGCGAACTGAGCATTCAGATGGAAAATGGAACTCTGGTGCAGACAAAAGAGTTAGTATGGGAAGTTTCTCACCCACACTTGAGACAAAAGATGTGAACCCACCTGAAGTTCAGAAAATGATCATTGAACACATTGTGAAAAGTGATGGGGTTTCAAACTCTAGTGCGTCATTCAGGCTAAGAGTGTTTTCAGGCAAAGTTCCTCGCCCTAGTGGCGAAGCTGATTATGACACTTGGCGGAACAGTGTGGAGTTAATTCTCCAAGATCCTTCATTGTCTGACTTGCATCGTTCCAGGAAAATCTTAGACAGCCTTCTGCCACCAGCGTCAGAGATTGTCAAGCAGTTAGGTGGAAAAGCCTTACCTGCTGTTTACCTTGATGTCCTAGATTCCGCTTTCGACACCGTGGAGGACGGTGATGATCTCTTTGCCAAGTTTCTGAACACACTGCAAAACGCTGGAGAAAAACCTTCTTTGTACTTGCAACGATTGTACACTAACCTTCTCAAAGTGATCAAAAGAGGCGGTATTCTTGCTGATGAGGCCGACCGACAGCTCCTAAAACAATTCTGTCGAGGCTGTTGGGATGACATGCTAATAGCTAATCTTCGGCTTGAGCATAAGAGCAAAACACCCTCTTTTCCTGAGTTACTTCTACAGTTGCGCAGTGAGGAGAACAAATACTTCACCAAAGAAAGTCGCATGAAGCAGCACTTAGGAGTACAAAGACCACGAGCCAGTTCCCATGTCGTCACTGCTAACCCTCTTGATCAGAACCACAATGAAGTGTCAGAGCATACAGAAGTGGCCGAATTGAAGAAACAAATCACTAAACTTCAGGGTCAGCTTGCTAAGCAAAAGAGCAAGACAACAAGACAAAGTGAGTTGCCGTCAAACGACGCTGTTCTTGAGCTAAAGCAACAAGTCACAGAGCTCCAGAGTCAAATGACAAAGCTTAGAATACAAAAGAATCCAGAGTCAAAGAGCAATTCAAGTAGATCGAAGCAAACAAACACACAAGTTCGCAAAGACCCTCCTACAGCTGACCATAGGCAACCTCACAGGCCTAAGCCAGGCTATTGCTTTCGATGTGGTGAGGATAGACATGTTGCTTCAATTTGTGAAAATGGTCCAAACCCATCCCTTGTAGCTGATAAGAGAAAGCAGTTGAAAGAACGGCAAGTCCTATGGGATAGTCAGTATGGTTCAAATGCCTCAGAATTTTTAAACGCCGCCCAGCCCTGGTAGTGAGACGTACGAGGGCTGTCACTTGTCAGAATAGTCTCAAGAGATCAGTGAACATGAGCAACTTGAAGTCCCATGGTAAAAAACGTCCAGTTGGTCTACCCAAAGGATTGATTGGTACGAAATGCACTGCTCAAGTGAACATTGAAGGGAAACTTTGTTCTTGTCTACTTGACACAGGGTCTCAAGTGACCACCATTTCCCATTCGTTTTACAAGCAAAATTTGTCTGGACTGAGCATAACATCTCTAGACAACCTGCTGGAAATAGAAGCAGCGAATGGTCAAGTAGTACCCTACCTGGGGTTTGTTGAAGTGAAAATTGCATTCCCCAGAGACTTTCTTGGATCCAACGTTGAAGTGTCTACTCTTGCCCTGGTTATTCCAGAAACAGGTGGCACTGCCCAACCAAAGGTGCTAATAGGCACGAACACCTTGGATCTTGCATATGACCAGTACCTTGAAACAAATGATTCAGTCTGTCAAGCCGTTCCATTTGGTTACAAAGCTGTGATCCAGACCATCGAACACAGACGCCAGCAGAAAGTAAACAGCAGCATAGGAATCGTTAGGCTTCCTGATGTTACCCCTACTGTTGTTCCTGCGGGTCAAAATGTTGTTCTTGAAGGAGTGGTCAGTGTAAAGGGACAAGTAGCTGAAAGATGGGCCGTGATGGAACCTCCTTCGTATTCACCTTTTCCAGGAGGATTGCTAGTTGCCAGTTGTTTACTCAACCTACCTCAGCATCCATCGCGTAAAGTCCCAGTGGTGTTGAAGAACGAGACAGAGCATGATATCATCATCCCTGGAAAAAGTGTGATTGCAGACATTCATGCACTGCAGAAAGTGATGTCACACAACGTTGTGCAGTCTGATTGTTCAGTATCAAATGTCCGTGCAGAACCCACCAAAGAACTTTGCTTTGACTTTGGTGATTCCAGTTTGCCAGGAGAATGGAAGAAGAGAATCACTCAGAAACTGCGCGCCATGCCCGAAGTCTTTGCATTGCACGACATGGATGTTGGACAAACGAGCAAAGTGAAACACACCATCAAGTTACACGACGAAACCCCCTTCAAGCATAAAGCAAGACCGATCCATCCCAACGATCTTGAAGCTGTCCGCAGACATCTAGAGGAATTGCTTGATGCTGGTATTATTCGCGAATCTGAATCATCCTTCTCTTCCCCTATCGTCGTAGTGAGGAAGAAGAACGGCGATATAAGACTTTGCATCGACTACCGCAAGCTGAATACGCAGACCATCAAGGATGCATATGCCTTACCCAACTTGGAGGAAACTTTTTCAGCACTTCGAGGTTCAAAGTGGTTCTCAGTGCTCGTTCTCAAATCTGGGTATTATCAGATCGAACTAGAAGAGAAAGACAAACCCAAGACCGCTTTCGTATGCCCATTAGGCTTTTGGGAGTTTAATAGGATGCCCCAAGGTATCACGAACGCTCCCAGCACATTCCAAAGGCTGATGGAGAAATGCATGGGTGACATCAACCTCTCAGAAGTCCTAGTGTTCTTGGACGATTTGATTGTCTTCTCAGATAACCTAGAAGAGCATGAAAGACGTCTTCTTCATGTCTTAGGACGTTTGAAAGATTATGGATTAAAGCTTTCATTGGAGAAGTGCAAGTTTTTCCAGACGTCAGTGAAGTATCTCGGTCACATCGTCTCAGAAAACGGTGTGGAGACGGATCCCCAGAAAATAGAAGCCATCAAGACCTGGCCAAGTCCGAAAAACTTGAAAGAGTTGCGTTCCTTCTTGGGTTTTTCCGGTTATTACCGGCGATTTATCAAGGACTATGCAAAAGTAGTGAAGCCGTTGAATGGACTTACTGTAGGATACCCTCCGCTTCAGAAAAGTTGCAGGACAAAAAGTAATGAAAAGACTTACCTTGATCCCAAAGTACCTTTTGGAGGACGCTGGACTACTGACTGTCAGCAAGCATTTGAAACACTCATCTCAAAACTTACCAAAGCACCAGTGTTAGGATTCGCAGATCCTGGGTTACCGTATGTGCTACATACAGACGCGAGCACCACTGGACTAGGTGCAGCGCTCTATCAAGAGCAAGAGGGAGTGCTACGAGTAATTGCGTACGCCAGTAGAGGATTGTCAAGAAGTGAAGCCCGGTATCCTGCTCACAAGCTGGAATTCCTAGCCTTGAAGTGGGCAGTTACTGAAAAGTTCTGCGATTACCTCTATGGAAGCAATTTCAAGGTGATTACAGACAGCAACCCCCTCACTTATGTCTTAACTTCAGCCAAGTTAGATGCAACAAGCTATAGGTGGTTGTCTGCTTTGTCTACCTTTTCCTTTACTCTCCAGTATCGACCTGGAAAGAACAATCTCGATGCGGATGCACTTTCGAGAAGACCGCACGGTGATCTGGTGAATGATCCTACATCTCAAAAGGAACAAGATCGTATACGCCAGTTTACTTTGTACCATTCACCTGAAACGGCCAATTCCATCTCCATTTCCATGGATGCAATCCAAGCTGTCTGTGAAAAACATTCCTTATGTCAAGCAGGTGACAGTAATTGTATCACTCTTGTTGAGTCACTTTCCATGAGTCCCAACGCAATTCCTGAAGATTATGAGCAAATGGAAGGATTGTCCATTGTTCCCTGCATGTCAGAACAGGAATTGAAAGAAAAACAGAGAAATGATCCAGCCATGCAGGAAATAATTCTTCAATTAGAGTCAGGATGTACTGTCTTACCTGTACTAAGACGTGAGCTTCCAGAACTTCCTTTCCTGTTGAGAGAATGGAAAAGACTTGAGTTAAAGGATGGTATTCTCTATCGCAAAAGAGCCGTTGGAGACTGTGCAACTTACCAGCTTGTTCTACCACCTGACTTAAGAGCCATGATCATGGAGAGTCTACACGATAATATGGGTCACATGGGAATAGAACAGACGCTTGATCTCATCCGGTCCCGATTCTATTGGCCCAGAATGGCCATGGATGTTGAAAATAAAGTCAAGACTTGTAATCGCTGTGTGCGGAGAAAGACATTGCCAGAAAGAGCCGCTCCTCTAGTTAACATCCAAGTTACCCGACCACTAGAGTTAGTGTGCATGGACTTTTTGTCGTTGGAACCCGACCGTAGCAACACCAAAGACATCTTGGTAATAACAGACTTCTTCACCAAGTATGCAGTCGCAATTCCAACCCCGAATCAAAAAGCCCGAACAGTTGCTAAAACTCTATGGGAACACTTTATAGTGCATTATGGGATGCCTGAAAAACTCCACAGTGATCAAGGACCTGATTTTGAATCCAAAACGATCAAAGAACTCTGTGAAATTGCTGGTATCAGAAAAGTCAGAACTACACCGTATCATCCTAGAGGGAACCCGGTCGAGCGTTTCAATCGCACGCTGCTAGGAATGCTCGGTACCTTGAAGACTCAAGAGAAAGCTCGATGGAAAGACTTTGTGAAACCACTTGTACATGCCTACAATTGTACAAAACATGAAACGACAGGATTCACACCATATGAACTAATGTTCGGACGACAACCAAGATTGCCAGTTGATTTGATTTTCAACACTACAGTGAGTCAAGACAATCCTAAGTTCCACTCACAGTATGTGCAATCACTGAAAACTCATCTTCAAGAGAGCTACAAATTAGCTCAGAAGAATGCTGCTAAATCTGCAGAGAGAAACAAAGTCCGTTTCGACCGTAAAGTAACTGAGTCATCTCTCGAGGAAGGTGACCGTGTCCTGGTCAGAAATGTGAGAATACGCGGAAAACACAAATTAGCTGACAGATGGGATCCCGTGGTACACATTGTAGTGAGTCGTGCTGGTGAATTACCTGTCTATACAGTGAAACCCGAAAGACAAGAAGGTCCCTTACGAACTCTACACAGGGATTTGTTGTTACCTTGTGGATTCTTATCTCCGTTGATGGAAGATGAAACTAATGCAACAAAGCCTCAGAAAAAACAATTGACCAGACGAAACAGGGATGAGGAAACTGATGAATGTCAGGGAAACTATCAAAGTTCTGATGAAGATGACTACGTACCCCAATTCTCTGGAGTCCCAGCCATTACGACGCAAAGGTTCATCAGAGAGTACAATGTGGTCAGGAACCCTAAAGATGTTTCTTCTAACTCTGATTCTGAAATTCAAACATCTGTCCAAAGTCATGGTTCAGAGACTGTGAATGCAAGAAATGTACCCAGAGGAAACGATTCATCCGAAGTAGAACTCTTACCTGATATTCGGTACTTACCCGAAACTCAGTCTTCATCCTGTGGAACAGGACCTGTAAAAGAGAACCTGAAAGAAAGAAACCACTTACCTCAAGTAGAACAGCAAACACTGGATGTACCTGATGGAAATGAGAGGGATAATGACACACCAGCTGTCCAAGTTGAGGAAAGTGTACCTGATGTTCCATTGAGGAGAAGCAGAGCTGAATCTGCTGAACTTACTGAACCTGTGGAAGAAACGGATCAAAGCGCAAGTGAGGATGAAATTCAGTTAAGAAGGTCCAAAAGAGTGAAGCAGAAGTCAAGAAAACTGACTTACCCGGAAATGGGGAACCCAATGATATCCATTATCCAATCCCTGCTTCAAGGACTGAACACTGCTTTTGTGGAATCCCTTGCAGAACAGCCCAAATCAGTAAGACACCCCAAGCCCTAAAGCCTTAAGTTTTAGCTATGCAAAGGGACTTGCATAGATTTAAGAGGGGAGGGTGTAACACAGGTTAGAATCCTGCTATATGAGAAACAAAGAAAATAATATAATTTTCAAATAATTATAACTCTAACATATTGCAAAAAGATTAAATAGAATGTTGCTTAAAGTTATTGCAGTTTAATATAATAAATAATAAAATGACTAAATGCTGAAATGATATATTCAGTTTAAACTGTGACTGCGCGTGACGTCATAGAGACGAGACGCGGGAGCAGTAAGAGGCGAACGCATTTTGCTGATCGCGAGCGAGAGAAAAAAAGCAAGATCAATCCAAGGCAAATATCTAAATAATCCTTTCTAATATCTGTATAATATGATATATATTATGCTGTAGACCTATTATTTGATTATATTGGGTTGTTTTTAGAACGAGATTGCGATATTACCACTGACGATTTCTGATGTGAACCCCTGTAAATCCATGCGGGTTTCAAACATATAATACTCCCGGATTTGGTGAGTTTTTAAGTAATATTGTTCAATTTACTGAAAACTGGTTGTTATATTTGTTTATTGAAGGTTTTGAAATGTTTCTGAAGTGTTTAAAGTGTGAAATAGTTCAGAAGAAGTGTGAAAGGTGATAAAATATTCCATTTAAACACTTAAATGTTATATCGTACAAATTGACATATTCTGGTATGTTATATATGTGATGACTAGAGGAAAAAGAGTATTTAAATACTATTTTCAAATCTATATAGATGGTTGATTGATGAATGTAAAGAGTATATATTGCGTTGTTCTAAAAGAAATAGTGTGCAAATGTGTATGATGTTTAAGATGCTGTTTGTGTGAACAGGTCAGGTTTTTTAGTGCGATTGGATGAACCCTTTGACATCGAGATGGCGAGCTTACCCACCCGAACCACAGTGATTTGAGAGAAACGCAAACGGAAGATTCCGGTAGTGCTTTCAACTAAACAGGTGGAATCCGTTTTTTCATTGAGTACATTCTGATTGGAAGGATCAGATTCTTTTCCCGACGTTGATCATTTTGCACTATTGACTGTCGCAATACAACCTTCATCAAAGACTCTTTGCACACACCAACATATTTTACACTTTGATTGACAAAAGAACGTTTCTATTGAGGAGTAATCGACTGTCATATTGTTGAAGAATTTAATTGTTTCAATTTGTTTTGATTTGTCTATTGTGATTTAATGTAATTTATTTTCTCATATTTTGTTTTAATTTCGGTTAATCATTTTATGAGTGGGAACTAAAAGAGTGAAAAGGAACTAAAACCCCAAAATAACAAAAGCTCTTATTAAACTAAAAGTTAGCGGAACTAAATATCTATAACTAAAATTAGAAACTAAACGACTAAAATATAACTTAAATAACTAGAAGTAAATAGGAGAAAGCTATTTAAATAGTGAACAGAGCTCAAAAGATATCTAAAAGAACAGCAAGGGATTGAAAAGGACAATTGTTTCATTTGATTTGATTTATTTTTATTTCATTGTTGTTGTGATTGTTACATTTGCTTTTATTATCATTGTTTTGCACCAATCAAAATACATTCATATAATTACAGTCATTGCCTGTGTCTTGAGTGCTTTGATTCTTACCCTCCTGTAACCGAACCTAGACACTGGTCCAATATCAGGTCCTTAGAGCGACCTGTCACTGTAACATAGTCAACCACACTGTAGAGTTGTTACAATAGCATTAGTGCTAAGCTAACTGAAACAAAGAAGCTGGCTTTGAAGCAAATGCAATGCTGTTAGCATTTACGGCTAGCGATTAGCACGTAGCATTTAGAGAGTTTGAATATGAGTGAATGCAGTGTGTGTGTGGAAATGTGACTCACAGCCAGGCGCGGACTGGCCATCGGGAGCACCGGGACGTTTCCCGGTGGCCTGGCGGCTGATTTGGCCCGCTGCTCTGTGTTTTTTTATTATTATTATATATTTATTCTGCCTTCCCAATGTGATCATTTCCGATTGTGGCATTCCCTAATAAATCAATAATAAATCATAAATCGGTTAGTCTTGACTGAAGGTGCGTTCACACCAGATGAGAATGAAGCGAATAAATCGCGCTATTCACGCGAAGTTGGACACTTCAACATTTTGAGTTTACTCACTTTATTCGCGTGTGAAATTCACTACACAACAGACGCAAATTCACGTCATGGGAGGGGCTTCTGCCAGGCAGCTCCAGTCTCATTGCAAAATGTATTCCTGTTTTTGTAAAAGTACAAAGATGTATATACAGCTCCGTGTACCCACATACAACCACAATTACTTTGTTCTCCATTGTTGTTTCGGATTTTCTGCCTCCGCTCGTAATGACGTCACTGCTAGAGCAAGCTCCTGATTGGTTAACACGGCACGAATATCCGCCAAAGTTCAGATTTTTCAACTCGCGCGAAAAAAACGCTCAATTCGCGCGAATAGCGCCGCAGGATTGTCTTTCCCGTCTTTGCATTGACTTAACATGTAAATCATTCGCGCGATTCGCGTCTGAACGCACCTTGACGCTTCACATCTTTTCCTTGCCTCCATCAAACGGTTTTGAACCGAGTCAATGCACAGGACTCGAGGAAGGAGAGGAAACTGAGCGAAATTATTAACCTGTTCAGGGCTTCAAGTGCAGGTCAGTTTCATCTGTAATACGCTACTGTAGTTTTGTCTTTATTAACCTAGTTGAGTATTAAACTGATAGCACCTGTTAGGCTGTCAGTAGCACCCCATTATTATCATCAGTCAGAATACTGTGCTAAAGGACATCATTATCGATTGGAAAGTTACATTAATACATTTATCAGGCAGATATTCACTTGGATTTATTGTATAGAAAGGGAGGGAGCTAGAGCAAACAGCAACACAAAAATATCAGTCAGCCCAAAAATACAATAGTGTTCAGTATTAGGATTTTCAATGTACTCATTTTGGCATTTAGGCACTTTATACATTTTGTTTTAATATATTTGTAAGAATTATAGGTTTGTTAAATCTTGGGTATTTAAGTCATTTTAAGAGAAATAACAAAATTATATGCAAACAAATTGCAATGAGGTGGTTGTTTTGCAACAAGGTGAACACAGTTCTGTTAATAACAGTAGACCTGCTGGTGAAGAAGAGACAGGTACAAGAAAAAAGGGGGTGACAGAGAAATTGGAGAAAATAAATAAAAGGAAAAGGGAAGTGAAGGTGCAGTTCAAAAGAGAACCTTTAATTATTTTCCATGGCCCCGACTAAAGACTTAAACCTTTTTATGTGATGGTCATACAAATAGGCTAATAGGGTTGTACATATTTCAGAATTTGTTGTGGGTGCATGGGATGGCCTGGATGAGTGGGAGATTTCCCGGCCTGCAATTTTGTCCCAGTCCGCCCCTGCTTACAGCTAACATTAATATCTCTCTCTTTCTATCTATCTTCCCATTTAAAAGACTAACAAATGTTAATAAACTGGCTGTGCTAATGTTATAACTAATCATCAGTGTCTAACAATCTCACAGGTGGTTTTAATGAACATTTGTTTAAAGTCTTTTACCTTTAGTGGGTATCAGTTTAATAGCTGGTGGTTTTATTAGAAGATAATTCGGTATTACCTCATTACCTTGATAATATGGTGATTCATTCAATTATAACTGCTTTCCTGATTTTAAAACACATCAGTGGATAAGTTGCTATTGTTAGGAATTTTTTATTGTTAATTGAACGTCATAATTAATTACAAATTCGAAATTAATTTCATTTCATAAAATATTTCAGTTCCTGCTTCCAAGTAGCAACATTAGCCACCCATAATCATAAAGCGCTCTTATAATTTGACGATCACAGTAAAACCTTAATTATTATCAAGAGGGCCAGAAATTTGTAATTTCATTTACAAGTACTTGGGGTGATACAGATTAATTTGGTTTGATGTTAATGACACAATGAGGAATGAGTAACTTGGGAAATGTAATTATTATTAATAATTCAGTGTTCCTGTGTGGCTCAGTGGTAGAGCATTGTGTCAGCAGAGCAAAAGGTTGTGGGTTCGATTCCCAGGGATCACATGTACTAATGAAAATGTATAACCTGAATACAATTGTAAGTCGCTTTGGATAAAAGCGTCTGCTAAATGCATAAATAAATTATTATAGGAATCCGAAACTAGTGATTTGGAAGCTGTAATTTAATTTAATAATTAATTATGAATTTGAAAATTCTAATTGCATTTAATAATTAATTACACTTCCTGTTTACATATTGCAACAATATTGGTTTATCAACTCAATTGTAGATTGCTCTTGTAATTCTAATGATAACATCATACAATTTTAATTAGAAACCACAAATTCTAATTTTAATTCTAATTTCAGCCTGTAGGCCATACTTAATTTCCTCAGGTGATCTGATTAACTCAGCTAAAATGTAATAAAGTCCTCTTTACTTAGGCCTGAGAGTAGATAGTGCTCCCCCTAGTGTTGGATTGGTGAAGTGACAGTGACACCATGTAAACAATGTCATTTCTCACCAAAATTAGGGTATAAGGACGTTAACCTTCTAATTAGAAAACCCCAAAGGGAAAATGAAGGTTTCCTCAAAACCTAGGTCAATTTGTTTACCCTGTAAACCGCAAAACCAACCTAAGTGTATTGACTCAACAGCACCACCATGCTGTCACCTCATTATTAGTCATAACTTTGGGAGTAAATCCTCACTTCTCTTAGCTTTCCTCCCCGTTACTAACTTCTAATTTGACTTGTTTGCTTAAGACTTTGCCAGTGGGAAGATCACGAATAGAGAGAAATGTCACAATTGAACAGATGTTTATGAAACTTGAGAACTACGTTCAAAACTGTTTGCTATTTACTTTCCTCTATTATGAAATCCTACCCCTCCAAGTTAAAGCAGGTGCAATGAGAAGATAGGCATCGGCAAAAAATTTTAAACACGCACGAGAGCGGTGTAAATTTAGTCATGAAGGAATAACACTGTCATTGCTATGATTTTCCTCCGTCCAGGAGAAAATTTCAAATAGCAATCACAGTCCTATTACAAAAGATAAAATTCGCCTACAATCCTCTGATTAGAAGCGTCCTTCTAAATCAGACTTGACAAAAGTGAAAAGGAGGAAAATCTGCTATTAGAAAAGAGACATTTGGTTATTGTTATTGTCCTTCACCTTCGTATTAGACTGATTTCCTTCAAAAAAAAAAAAGGAGACTCTCTCTTACAAGAAAAGGTGAAGCACACAATTATTACCCCTGTTTACTCATTCTGTTGGTGTACTTTTCTCTCTCTCTGTTTCCTAGCTGTGCTCCCTTTATGTGTGCTCAATAATTTCTACGCAGAAACTTAAGGGCAGTCATGGCCTAATGGATAGAGCGTTGGACTTGAAACCCGAGGTAACCCAAGGTTGTGGGTTCGAATCCCGGCTCTGGCAGGAAGTGTCCACGACTGAGGTGAGACCCTTGAGCAAGGCACCGAACCCCCAACTGCTCCCCGGGCACCGCAATGTCGGCTGCCCACTGCTCCACTTGGATGGGTTAAATGCAGAGAACACATTTCACATTTCAAAGCTCATTTGAGCTTACTTTGTATTGTATTTGTACAAATTACAAGCACCCCACCAGAGGATCACAGACGCAGAGAATCACACTCAACTAGCACACACTTTGCACATTTACACCCCTGTTTGTTTTGCTTTGTTTTGTTTTGCTTTGTTTCCCATTCAAGGTCTGTGTCAGTTCCGTTCGAGATCTCCCTCACCCCGCCAAAAACATGTCTCACAAAACAGAACATGTCGGTCACTGGGAAGATCTGGAAACGTGGCTAAGTGTTGTGACAGTCAGCCTCCTCCCTAAAGCGGCTGAAACACTCAAACATCAGACACAGGACCAGCTGGATGACAACATAACAAGCCTTATGAGACAAGACCCAAGTCAAAGCTACAGCCACAAAGAACTAGCCAAGATCACCGGCTCCTTAAGTCACACACTCATCGCCACCCTCATACTGAGCGACAAGCACGCTGCACAACGCCAGCAGGAGCTGACATGCACACAACGACGCATAGAGCAGCTGGAACGTGAAGCTCAGAAACGACAGGAAGGGACCGATGAGGTGGAACAAGGCGCTGAGGAGGAGATCAACAGGCTAAAAGAGACTCTAGCAGCTACCAGCCACGAAATGGAGCAAATCAAAGAGGACTTCGCTGATCGTGCTGACAAGCTACAGTATGCAGAGAAGCTACTAAATAAGGCAAAGACTGACTTCAGGGACAAAAACAGCAGAATCAAAGCCCTTGAAGCTCATCCAGCTGAGTCAAGAAACAAGATCAGCCGCCTAACACGACAGCTCGACTACTTCAAAGAGGAGTCTGAAAGTTTCCAAGAGGAACTCAAGCACGCTTATGAGTTACGCCATGAGCCGTCAAGGACAGGACGTGCACCAACCGCACCCCTGCCAAGCAGGACCAAGTCACCTGTTCCTGGACTGACACGTGAGCAAAAGACAGAGGGGGTGGTGGTAAACTCCAACGGAAAGCGACAAACTCACCCTGGAGCAAACAGCCCAAGGAATCAACGAAATAATTCACCAAGATTCCAAACTGACCGAGCTCAAACTGAATCCACACAAGAACAAAAGACACCACCGCACTTCGACTCACAAAAGCTGATGGAAATGTTGATGAAAGAATTCGTCAAAACGAAAAGAGGAGGATCGGAAGTGGGAAAAGAAAGAGAAACCAGATTCAGCCTGACTAGTCGTCGGACAAGGAGACAGCGACAAGCTGAACAAATCAGCCACAGAAAACAGCACCGCTTCACCTCACTCTCAGAGTACATTTACATTTAGTCATTTAGCAGACGCTTTTATCCAAAGCGACTTACAATTGGGGAATACATAAAGCAATTAATCTTGAAGAGGCAAACAGACAGAGGAAGTGCCCCTAACACCAAGTCTTAGGCATTGTTCAAATAAATACAAGCTAGCAAGGGAAGGAGAGAAAGATAAAGAGAAAGATGAAGATATAGATTTTTTTTTTTTTTTTTTGATGACGTCAAGTAGTGTTGAAAGAGATGAGCTTTCAGTTGTTGCTTGAAGGTTGACAGGGATCCAGCATTCCGGATGCGGGTGGGAAGATCATTCCACCAGCCAGGAATGGTGAACGAGAATGTTCTGGAGAGCGATTTTGAGCCTCTCTGTGATGGTACCATGAGGCGTCGCTCACTAGCTGATCTTAGACTTCTGGAAGGGATGTAGATTCGTAATAGTGAGTGGAAGTAGGTGGGTGCTGACCCTGTGGTTGTTTTATATGCAAGCATCAGTGTCTTGAACTGGATGCGAGCTGCAACTGGTAGCCAGTGCAAGGAGACAAAGAGAGGTGTGACATGTGCTCTTTTGGGCTCGTTCAGAGGTGGAAAGTAACGAATTACATTTACTCGCGTTACTGTAATTGAGTAGCTTTTTTGTGTACTTGTACTTTTTTAAGTAATATTTTTTATCTGTAATTTTACTTTTACTTAAGTATATTTTGTGGGAAGTATTGTACTTCGCTACATTTTAAAACACATTCGTTACTGAGTAAAAAAAAATCGCTCAGTGGTAACAACTGCAGCAAATAATGGGCAGAAGAAGAAACTGGCGCTAAAATCACAAGAAAGATGCAGACGGACAAGACAGGCGTTATGCTGCAGACCCAGCTGAAAACCAGACCCCGTCGTATTCTGCTGAAGTTGAACTCGAAGGAAATGAAGTGAACCCCTGGTCATATTCATGCTCTGTTATGCAGTGTAAGCTGTGTTTCCCTCGGGAGACCGAACTAGCAGCTTATAACATCTCGACTCAACCCTTCGCAAGCATGTAGAGGTAACGTAAGGTAAATACTTACATCGTTGCATTGGTGGTTAAAATGAAGCTTTGACGGTTTAACAAAAGGTTTTGCACAAATGAGCCAAAAAGACAGTGGTGCAGGGTGTGCGATATCATCTGCGATAATATAATAATTGTTGTTTTAACGATGTGCGATTTGACATTATCAGTATTTTGCCAAAAAACAAACAAATCACTCTAAACAGTGTGCCGTGAAATCTAGTAACGTTAGATTAGACTAATCCGCGTGCATTTGGAGTGCTTTCTTTCACTGCGTGATTCAGTCTGTTAAAATGCGTTTAGAATGATCACAAAATTGAAGATATAGAAGCAGAAAATGTATATATTTATATAATTTAATATAGTAAGTCAACATCACATGAAGAATGCCGTTTTTCTCCAAAAATCACCATGATTACATAGGCCTGTAGTTTTTCTTTTTACACAGTTAAAAAAAACAAGAAGTTAATTAAGAGACTTGCGTTTTAGACACCATATTGCCTGTTTTTGCTCTATTTCGACAACAAAAATAATTCCAAACACAGCCACCATACACAGTTTTGCGTCTCTGACTCTGAGCAATGACGTGTTTTGTTCCTGAATGAATTAACCGTTTAAATGATTCTGTTCAATCGCAACGACTCACTTATGAGTGACTTGCTGACACCTACTGGTGGTTCTAATTTAACATTTAAAGTATCTTTTGATTTATTTATTTTTTAATTTCAAATGTCTATTTAACATTTGTGACCCTGGCATGGAGCACAAAACCAGTCTTAAGTCGCTGGGGTATATTTGTAGCAATAGCCAACAATATATTGTATGGGTTAAAATTATACATTTTTCTTTTATGCCAAAAATCATTAGCATATTAAGTAAAGATCATGTTCCATTAATGTATTTAGTAAATTTCCTACTGTAAATATATCAAAACTAAGAGCTTAATTTTAACAACTTTAAAGGAGATTTTCTCAATATTTGGATTTTTTGCAACCTCAGATTCCAGATTTTCAAATATTGTCCTATCATAACAAACCGTACATCAATGGAAATATGATTTATTCAGCTTTCAGATGATGTATAAATCACAATTTAGGAAATTGGTTTTCTGGTTCAGGGTTACATTTTATGTCTTATTTATCAAAACATTATTTCTGCATTTGTAACTGCAGGCTAAATGCATTCATGTCAGTGTGTAAATACATCTATGCCACTTCAGATGAAGCTTCTGTGTTTCCTCTGCATTGCAAAGATGCATTTTGTTGATACTGATTTAATTTGCCTGGTAACAGCCCAAATGTCTTATTATTCTAATTAACCGATTCCTTTAATTAAAAACACCTAGTTTGAGATTTATAGGCCCATATCCCAGGTGTGTCAAACTCAGTTCCTGGAGGGCCACAGCCCTAAAGAGTTTAGTTCCAACCCTGCTCCAACACACAAACCATGTAGTTTTCAAATAAGCCTAAATGATTAGTTTAGCTGGATCAGATGTGTTTAATTAGGGTTATATCTATACTGTGTAGGGCTGTGGCCCTCCAGGTACTGAGTTTGACACCTTTGGTCTATCCCAGTTTTTCCTCCCTCCCACTGTTAAAATGTAACTAAGTAATTTTTACTCTGAGTAAATTTTAAATGAGCTACTTTTTACTTTTACTTGAGTATATTTTTAGACTGGTACTTTTACTTGTACTTAAGTAAAATTTCAGTAATGTAATGGTACTTTTACTTGAGTAGAATATTTTTGTACTCTTTCCACCTCTGGGCTCGTTGAAGACCAGTCGTGCCGCTGCATTCTGAATCATTTGTAGAGGTTTGATTGTGATTGATGGAAGTCCAGCCAGAAGAGCATTGCAGTAGTCCAGCCTAGAAATGACAAGGGCCTGGACAAGAAGTTGTGCAGCATGCTCTGTCAGAAAGGGCCTGATCTTTCTGATGTTGTGAAGTGCAAACCTGCAAGATCGAGCAGTCTTCGCAGTGTGCTCTTTGAAGGTCAGCTGATCATCAAAGATTACACCAAGATTTCTGACCGAAGCTGATGGGGTAATTGTTGATGAACCCAACTGAATCGTGAAGTCATGCTGTAGAGTTGGAGTGGCAGGGAAGACAAGAAGCTCAGTCTTTGCCAAGTTGAGCTGTAGGTGATGTTCGTTCATCCATGTCGAGATGTCTGCCAAGCAGCCTGAGATCCGTGCAGCTACCGTTGGATCATCTGGTCGAAATGAGAGATAGAGCTGTGTGTCATCAGCGTAGAAATGGTAGGAGAAGCCATGTGCCTGTATGATGGGACCCAGTGATGTAGTGTATGTGGAGATGAGGAGGGGTCCAAGAACCGAGCCCTGGGGAACCCCAGTGACCAACTGATGACCTTTGGATACCTCCCCTCCCCAGGCCACCTTGAAAGACCGACCAGTGAGATAGGATTCAAACCAGCGAAGTGGAATCCCAGTGATGTCCAGTGATGAGAGGGTGGACAGGAGGATCTGATGATTGACAGTGTCAAAAGCAGCAGACAGATCCAGCAGAATGAGGACTGATGATTTGGAATCAGCTTTTGCAATTTGCAGGGCTTCAGTGACTGAGAGTAGCGCAGTCTCAGTTGAATGGCCACTCCTGAAACCTGACTGTTTAGGGTCCAGTTTGTTGTTCTGCGAAAGAAACAATGAGACCCGGTTGAAGACAACTCGTTCAAGTGTTTTGGCTATGAATGGAAGGAGAGAGACAGGTCTGTAGTTTTCTATAAGAGAAGTGTTTAATGTAGGTTTTTTTAGCAGTGGGGTAACCCGAACCTGCTTGAATGCAGTGGGGAAGATGCCTGTGAGGAGAGATGTGTTGATAATGTGTGTGAGTGCTGGTAAGAGTGTGGGAGAGATTGCTTGGAGAAGGTGCGAAGGGATTGGGTCTAGAGGACATGTTGTAGGATGGCTGGAGAGGAGAAGTTTGGATACTTCCGCCTCAGTGAGGGGACAGAAGGAGAAGATGGGAGTTTGAGCAGTGGATCTAGTTGGTTGGAGGTCCTGTGTGAGTGAAGGTGAAAACTGACTACTGATTATTTTAGTTTTGTCTGTAAAAAAAGTTGCAAAGTCATCAGCTGTTATAGAAGTGGTGGGAGGTGGTGGAGGGGGACAGAGGAGAGAATTAAAGGTTCTGAAGAGATTACGCATATCTGGAGCACTGTTGATCTTGTTATGGAAATGTGACGATTTGGCAGTGTGGACTTCTGAGGAGAAGGATGAAAGCAACGATTGATACATACTCAGGTCTGTCGGATCGTTTGATTTTTGACATTTTCTCTCTGCCGCTCGGAGTCTTGTCCGATGTTTACGAAGAACATCAGATAACCAGGGGTTAGAAGGGGCAGTTCCTGCTGGCCTGGAGGAGAGAGGACAAATTTCGTCTAGATAAGAGGTTAAGGTAGAGCATAAAGTGTCAGTAGCTGCATTCACATCCAGAGATGAGAAATGTGTAGGTGAGGGAAGAGAGGAGGATACTACAGAGGAAAGATGGGAGGGAGAAAGGGAGCGTAGGTTTCGTCTAAAGGTAACTGGTAAGGGGGTTGGTGGCACCTGGGTAGCAAAGTGTAATGCAAATCTAATGAAGAAATGGTCAGAGATATGTAGTGGTTGTATCAGAATGTTATCAGCAGTACAATCGCATGTGTAAATTAAATCAAGTTGTTTGCCTGATTTGTGAGTGCTAGTAGTGGTAAGGCGTTTGAGATCAAATGAAGCTAGGAGTGAATGAAAGTCTGTAGCATAAGGCTTTTCTAGATGAATTTTGAAATCGGCAAGAACTAAGATTGGAGTGCCATCCTCCATGAAAGAGGACAGCAACCCGTCCAGCTCCTCTAGGAAGGGGGCTATAATTTGGCCCGGGGGACGGTAAATTACCACAATCTGGAGTTTTATAGGAGCTATTACAGTAATCGCATGAGATTCAAATGAGTTGTAATTGCATAGGGGAGAGTAGGTTGAATATTTCCAATTATTTGAAATGAGCAGACCAGTGCCCCCACCCCGGCCAACCTGACGTGGGGTGTGAGAGAAAGAGAAATTTTTAGAGAGAGCAGCTGGGGTTGCTGAGTCTTCTGGACGAATCCAGGTCTCAGTCAAGAGTACAGCAAACACTCTAACTTCAGAGGGACACGAAACCCCACCTGAAAACCCAGCAACAGAGTTAAACACTAACTCAACACCCAATACTCCAGATCACAGCAACGTACAACAAACACCAGCTGATGAAACCCTTCAAGTTCCTGAAAGTGCTGGCTTCGTCGTCTGCCACTCCTCCGAAGAACACCAGATCATTTCTGACATCCTAAACGTTTCCTCCCAAACTCCAGCCCCTCAAATGACCAAACTGATGCCCTCACCAAAGCAGGTGCATTACATGAAGAGTCCTGGACGTTTCATGCCCTCCCACCCAACCCTTCAGTGGCAGCAGTAACCTGCCACCAGCACGCCACTGGCGCGCACACCCCTGCCCCCTCCCAGATTGCCATATCACCTCAGTTCGCTGCTGACGATCTCATCACCCTCCAAAATGCGGATTCATCACTACGAACCATGGCAGCTCACATGTCCGACACATTGGAACATCCCATTTCCTCCACGGTCCTAAACACATCCTCCGAGCTCCGCACGCTCTATTCTGTCAAACACATACTGCATCTTAGAGACGGTGTTCTCATGTATGTCCCTGAGCCACTCACTGCGCCAAAGCTCGTAGTACCTCACGGCCAAAGGATTATGCTGACACACGCACACGATGCACCATGATGTGTTGCCAGTTCCAACCGGCAAATCCAAACCACCGACATGAAAAGGGGGAAGATCAAACTCACTGACACAGACCGACAACCATATGCTCTACACCACACAAGCATAAGTATTGTCATTTTAGGAAAACATATAGCAACCATGCTTTGACACAACCCATACTCTCTCCTCCGCAGCACTGCTAGGACCAATCTCTAGTAGAGAGGATTTACTCCACGCATGTGACACATGTTTGCAGTCTCACCTCATTCGGTGTCCTCGTGTCTCTTTGCTTTTGTTTTCAATTTGTTGTTTTCCAATTTGTTTCTTAAATTAGAATTTTTTTTTTTTCAATTTTTTTTTTTTGTTTTGGTTTCTTTCTCTCATGTCTCACTTTGTGTTTTTCCTTTCCTCTCTCTCACTTTGAACCCCCTTAACCAATCCTTGAACACGGGTCCTGAAATTGAGATCGACTCCCATCAGTAAAGTCGTTGTAACTCGTTGTGAGAACCGTTGTCAACCGAACGAGGTCACCCGCCAAAATCATGACCGACATGATACGCGATGTAAGTTCCTTGATCAAAAACTTAGCCATGAATAGGATTCCATGCTACATGATACCTCTTAGCCTTGTTCAAACATCCTAACTGCGGCCACTGCGGGCCCCGCTAGTCTCATCCGAACTCATCTCGCCCCTATCCCGGTAGCTGTATTCCCATATACGCATACCCAGAAACCGGCGACTTGGCGGTTCTTCTCAGTTTGCCCATTATCGACGCTAATAATATTTACCGGCTTAAAACATTGTGAATGTGGGATTTTGGCAAGGGAACGCCTATGTCAAAATCCACACTCCTAAAGTCGTCACGTATCATGATAACAACGAGCAGTTGTATCTGGCCCCAAACCTAAAGATGTGTATGCTCACTAAAGACATTCACTTCCTCTGCCCGAGTAAACCCTTCGTACGCGATAATACAGAGGGCATCTGTGGCTTAGAATCCATTAGACCCGACACTAGCTGCCCCGCCGAAGCAACACCACGTTCTCAAGTTGAGGCAACGCAAGCCGTAATCATCGGAAACCGATGGCTGGTCAACACCCCAGCACGAACAGCTACCCTCACATACGATCAACACGACACCACCACGCGCATTAGTTTGCCCAACCAAACTTTATGGATCACTGTCCCTAAGGTCTCGATCCTCCACATTGACGACTTAGCATTGTATCACCTTACCGATGATGAGTATCAGGCTGAAATCGAAATCTTACCCTTCTTCAAACAGCATTCCTTCTTCCTTGATCCAGAATTGGAAGAAAGGATCAAGGAGGAAGGAACGCAACTTATTGATTTGACACTGGTTGACACAGCTTTAGAAGCTATCGCTCGCCTTCCGCCCGCCGACGTGCCAATTATTCGGTCTTGGTCTGCCGCTGACACAGCTCTTTGTATCTCTACTATCGTAGGATATGTCATGACTCTGACACTGGACTTCCTCCTACACAAGCGAGTGAACGCCGTTCAAGAGTCTCTCAACAGATGCACGTCAGGCGTCCCGCGCCTTTTCCGACGTGGTAAACCCGACCAAGAACCCGAGAATTTGACCAACCTGATGGAGATCATGCCTATACCGCCTCTTCGAACCCCTGACAATTAAACCAATCAAAATGACCCAATTGTCAATAATCCCAAACAATGCATCCCTATGTCTTCTCAAGTTTCTAACCTGTTCCTTCCCAAATTACCCTGCACCAGGATTCAGTCAGTGATAGAGATGATGTTTGTGTCTTGTATGTGCCTGTTCTCTCTGCCTCTTGTTCCAGTGCCCGCCGATGTTCCATCGGGAACATCACAGAGCCAAAGGGGGATGTGTAGAGAAAGATGATTGAGGAACAGCACATCTTTGAGGAGTTTGGTTACTTTCATGTACCAAGTCATAAATGCTCAAACAACTACAGGGACTTGGCGCCTCTCGGTCTGGATATATCTGGCCCCTCCCTCCTCATCCAGCGCAAAGCGCGCGCTTTTTCTCGTCGGAGCACAAAGGGGAAATCAACAAAGGATTTCCAGAATAACTCTAATGGCCTTGAATATTAAAACCATCTACTCAAGAAACATATGGATATTAATGTTGTACTCTGCCTTTCATATGCTTGATGTGAATGTGAATTATTTAAGAAATGTGGAATGATTTTAAATCTGTGCCTTAACTGTGCAGTATTTATACTTTGTGGGCCACATGCAGTGTTTAGTCTCTAAAAAAATCTATCATCATCCGTAAATAAGTGGTATAGATGACTGTTAAACTTTAGCATCATAATGTATGATATGATTACAGCACGGATAAAGGCCTGTAAGGATATCTTTCACAGGATAAATTAAATATCAGATGACATAAGCATGGCCACAGAAACTGTGCGGGGCGAGGCTCCGCCCCACAAGGACCATCTGATTGGTTTAGCCGCCGGGGGCGTGCTGAAATCCGTCTGTTTAAAACTGGACGTCAGTTTGAAATCGCTCTCTTCTCCTTCGCTCTGATCCTCGCGCTCCAACTCTTGCACGGACGACCCGGAAGCCGGTCGCGCTGGACTCTCGCCTCTAACATCGGGCTGAGACAACTAGCTAAGCGAACTCAAGACGTCGTAAAGCCTTAACACAGAACCAGCAGCTCAACAACGTTTCCATCTCAAAGCAGAACCAGGCAACCGCTGATGAGAAAAGGGCTTCCCCAGTGACGTCACGCAACAGCGACGCGAGTCAGCGGAGATTTCCAAAGGAAACCACGTGCTCCGAAACAAAGCCTCAAAGTTTTCCAAGCAACACAAAGAACCACGTGGGACGGAAAGGGCTTCGGCAAACCTTTACATGAACGCAAGTAACAAACAAAGTCTCTATTATTGAACTGGGAATTGATCTGAACGCAGGAACATAATCTAGTTATGTCGTGATCTTCTTATGTGGTTTAAGCTATGAAATAGAGTGCTATCTTTCAATGTTAACCCTAGAGCTCCGTATATATGTGTGTGTGTGTTTGTGTGTTTTAGTAGTTTAGATCATGTACCGTAGAATAGCAGTATAATAAATAAACCTTGTTTCATTTATAAAGAATTGTCTCAAAGGATGTGATTTTCAAGTATTTTAACGTTATTGCCAAAAGATAATGTTACCTCGCTCAAAGTTGAGAGATTTATTAATCTTGTTTTATTGTTATCGTGGCCACGAGGCAAGAGAAACAAAATTGATAAAGATATACTGATGTTAATGGTCGCTGGACGAGTCGTTAATACAGTATAAATCATAAGTTAAAGACTAATATCACTTTAATCAAAGCAATATTGAATCTATAATAAATAATTCCCCGGAGCTGAAATAATAGCTTCGTTTAATTTGTTACACCCGTTTTGTTATTTTTTTACAATTCTGAAGAAAAAAACAAACATAAGACAACTAAGCAAAATCACAAGCAAATTATGAATGAATGATTCACTCAAGATTGACTTGTTTCATAACTGGATGAATCAGTGTGTTTAACTGTTTAGAAGCAGATCTCTTAAAAGTAGTTAACACCTCACTTCTCACTGGGTCTTTTCCAAATTCCCTGAAAACTACAGTTTATTAAGAGCAATCTGGGTAACACCATATTGAGCAACTATAGACCAATATCAAATCATTTTACTATTTTGCCTTTTAAAGGCAAGCTAATTGAAAAGGTTTGCGTAGGAGCCATTTTTGTTTGTAATTGTCTTTCACACCACTAGCGAGAGCATATTGTATTTATGCTCTGAAGTCAACTTAGACAAATATTCATAAGATATATGAAATGGGGATAAACAAAACACTAATATGCTTGGATTCTACTTTATATTTATTATGTCTCGATGCTCAACCGTCTGAAACTAGACAAGATTATTTTGGAGGTCCTTCAGTTATTATATGCTGCAGCATAAATAAGATAAGATAAGTTCAGTTCTTGTGGGTTCGGGCTCAAACGGGAGAGACAGGGAATGAAGAAGCAGATACATTAGCAAAACAAGTAATTGCAAAGGAAAATATAGATATGCCAATTCTCTACAGTAAAGCGGAACATAAGAAAATAATTAAAAATAATAATATACAGAAAATAATGGAAAACAGAATTTGATACAGATAAAACGGTAAAACTCTTTATTTAAATTAATAAAGTAATTAAAAAAATAATAAAGTAATTAATTACACAGGCTTTTTGATTAATATAATTTAATTTAACAATTAAAACAGAGTATAGAAAAATTAAAATGTAAAAAACTGAGTTTGGAAATAAAACATATTTCATAGGGCCCTATAATTATAATAATTTTTTGGTGGTAATAACAATAGATGTAGGTGAACAAATACTTTTAAAATGACTTCAAATACATATATAATAGCAATGATGAAATTGAAATTAGTTCAAATTAAGTATTAAAAGCAATAAATCATATGGATTTATTGAACAAAGCTGTTAAAATACATAATGCATAATAAACAATAGAGCTAATGTAGATAACGCATTGAAAACAAAGGCCTGCAGGGAGCCCCAGCGGTCTGATGATTATATTTACACATTACTGATAATCCTTGTTTAATATTGACCAAGCACTATTTAATTCAAATGTCCACTTAATCTGTACTATTTGGCCATTTCTTCAGGACAGAGATGCTTTAGCCGATGTAATTAAATGAATATGTGGACACTCAGAGTGAGGATTTGAGCTTGAAATGTCACATGTTATAATAAACCCAAACTCACAACAACATGCAGAGATGGAGTTTGAGATACTCCACACATGAAAATGAGAAGTTTCTGTGAAACTACTGTGAAAGGAACCGCTGCGGGAAGCATGCACTTAACCTGCATGCATGTAAATAATTAAGCGCATACTGTATAGACCAGAGCTTCCCTAACTTCAGAGGGGAAAGGCCCCCAAAAAACATAGCAAAAGCTCCACGACTTCCCCTCCCACCTCTTTGTTAAAAAATATATAGATTAATGGTAACATACTGACAAAAAAATGTATAGCATGAATGCACTGTAAGTCGCTTTGGATAAAAGCGTCTGCTAAATGCATAAATGTAAATGTAATGGTATAAAGATATATTTACATATATATTTGTATATTCGATATATTTAATAAAGCAGATTGTCTCTGCACAAAATTATCAACATTTCTTAACCAGTTTGTAAGAATTGCATGTGAACTATGAGAACTACCATAAAATATAATATTTTAATATCAGGGCTCTAGATTACGACCAACTTTGTCGCACGTGCGACCTAATTTCTCAAGGGTGCGACTAAATACAATCTGAGGTCGCACTGGTGCGACCAGCCGTTCGAGAAAAGAAAAAAACTCTTTAACATTATTATCAGTATCATCATTATCATTATTATTATTATTATCATTATTATTATTATTATTATCATAAATATTAATTATTATTATTATTATTATTATTATTATTATTATTATAAATATTATTATTATTATTATCATTATTATTAGTAGTAGTATCATTATTAGTAGTTATTATTCCTATCATTATTATCATTATATTATTATCGTAATTATTATCATAATTATTATTATTATTATTATGAGTGTTGTTGTTATTATTACTATCATTATTATTATTAGTGTTGTTATTTGTGTTTTTATTGTTATTATTAGTGTTATTATTAGTATTATCGTTATTATCATAATTATTATTATTATTATGAGTGTTGTTATTATTATTATTATTATTATTACTATCATTATTATCATTATCATAAATATTATTATCATTATTATTAATCATTATTAGTATAATTATTATTCCGATCATTATTATCATAATTATTATAATAATAATAATAATAATAATAATTATCATTAATATTATCATTAGCATTATATCGTAATTATTATCATTATTATTTGTATTATTATTATTTCCATTATTATGATCATCATTATTATTATAATTATTATTAGCATTAATGTTGTTATTATTAGTGTTATTATTATTATCATTATTATCATTATCATTATTATCATAATTATTATTATCATTATTATAAGTGTTGTTGTTATTATTATTATTATTCGTGTTGTTATTTGTGTTTTATTGTTATTATTAGTATTATTCGTGTTGTTATTGTTATTATTAATGTTGTTAATGTTATTATTATTAGTGTTGTTATTGTTATTATTAGTGTTGTTATTGTATAACTTTTAAAATTGCTATTCCTCTGCTCTGGGCTGGGAGGGACTTGGGCTGTAGACTGAGGAGCTGAACACGCAGCGATATCAAAAGCTCAAGTCCTGATAGGTTTGGGGTAAGCGGGATTCAAGTCTCTGATCCATTGCTTCAGTAGATAGCGGTAATGCTCAATTTGTGACTGCGAGCCGCCAATACAAATGACTAAGAAGAAGAGAGGTGTGCGAAGAAGGTCAAACAAACATATTTGACCATAATGGACGTGAATAGATTGTTCTTTATTTTTGTTGTTTGCTTTTTATTTCAATAAATGGATTTTATTTTCAAAGGTATGGACATTGCATTTTATCATCGATCTGTTCAAGAGACTAACACTTCAAAACCAACGACCCAGCAATGCGCGCCTATAGTAAAGTCAAACAAGTTTGACCACAATTGGAGCTGGTTTTGATCTGGAGATTCAAAAGGAGATTGCTTGCATTTTTTAGAAAGATATATCAAGGGACATCCAAAGGAAATTGTTCGTAGCTGCATGAACATGAAACCTGAAAGAGGGTATCTAGCAGCTAAAGCTGTGCTTAAGCAGTATTTTGGAAATGATCATGTGGTATCTGCTGCCTACATTGAGAAAGTGCTTCAGTGGCCTATGATTAAAGGAGAAGACATGACAGCTCTTCAAGATTATGCAGTCTTTCTGCAAGGTTGCTGTAATGTAATGTCGAAGATATAGTACTTAGAAGAACTGAATATGCCAGCCAATGTGATAACATTGGTTTAAAAACTTCCCTTTAAACTAAGAGAGAAATGGAGAACTGCAGCATGTGATCTTATGGATCAATGTATTCAGAGAGCTACTTTTGATGATCTTGTCTTTTTTATTGAGAGCCTAGTTAAAATCATCTATGATCGAATATTTGGGTATATCCATAATGTGTAAAAAGGAATGACCAGTAAGCCAAAGGATGTGGACAAACGGAATCCACAATCTCTATCAAAGTCGTAATTTAAAGGTAACAGCTTTACTACTGTTACTGACAGACACACAGCCAAGGAAATTAAGGTAAAGGCTGAAGATTCAACTAACCAATTTAAGAGCAGACTGAGTAACCATGTCACTTGTCTGTTTTGTTCTCAAAATCACTGTCTATAACAATGTGAACCGTTTGAGAAGACAAAGCACAGGGAAAAGGTTAACTTTTTAAAGGAAAAAGCTGTTTGGCTGCCAGCACACTGGACATCGGAGCAAGGAGTGTGCAAGACGTTTAAATTACAAAACTTGTCACCAAAAACATCCTAGTATTATGCACTTACACTTCTAACAGAAAGTTGATACAGCTGTTAACGCAGATGGAAGTCACTTTATAGAAACAACTGCACCAACCGTAAACACACTTGTGTCTGCACAGGCATGTAACTGGGGCTGGAAATAAACAGTGACATTCTTCCTATTCTTCCAGTACAAGTTAAATCTGCATTGAGCAACAAAGTCATCCAGACTTATGCTTTTTCTAAATACATGCAATACTTCTACATTTTCCTCAGAGTTTAATGAAAAAATTCAATCTAAATGGACCAAAGACAACAATCTCACTGCTCACAATGAGTCCCAAATCAATAGTCACAAGCTATGTTGTAAATAATTTGGATATTTCAAGCCTCACTGGCAAGGACTTTTAGAGGCTACCAGACGTTTACACACAACGCAAGATGCCTGTAAGCCCAGATAACATTGTCAAGAAAGAGGACTTGGCTGAGTTGCCATATCTTGATGCTGTTCACATTTCACACATTCAAGCGGACGTAGAGCTGTTGATTGGTAAGTTACTTGAGACCTGGGAAGTTGTAAATTGTCTTGGAGTATGTCATTCAAACCCTACTGGGATGGGTTATAAACAGTTCCATTGGCAGTTGTCAAAGTACATGTGACCCAAGCTGGCAAAATGAGTCGGAATGCGCACGGGTTAATTTTGATTTGAAAATGTCGGTTTTGGTCAAATTTCAGGTGCTGAAATCTCTGCTTGCTTCTCGTGTTGCCGCTGACTGATGAATCGCACACATAACGGCGTTTTCGCCAGCACGCGATCCCGATACATACACATACTGTATACACAGAATTACAGTATTTAAGTAGGCTATTCATGCAACATAATATGGTATGTCTTAAGTGAACGTTTGAGTAACTGTTGGGGAAAACATCTGATGTGTAACACTAGATCCATGCAGTACAGTAGGTCTTATCTTATAGATCTTCTGTCTCAAAGTTAATCTAACAAAAAGATTGCTGCTCTTGATTGAACTGCTTTTGTAGTTTTAATAAGTTACAATCTGTTAATAATAATAACAATGATTAAAATAAAACAAAGTCTATATTGTGATTATTAATATATTTGCAATATATTATATAATGCAACATTGTTTGGCGATTTTGCTTTGGGACCTTCAGAAAAGTTTAACTTGATTTTTCTCAGAAATCGAGCATAGTGTTAGTTCTGGCAGGTCACGTTAGTCAAGCTCGCAGCAGATGACTCTCAGCTGATCCCCATCTACCTATATGAATACAACACCTAAGCAAGCATCCATATATTGTCACGGTCGTGTAGCGGGAAGGACGCGGGAGACGAGAGGTAGGATGAATAATGGGATTTTAATCACAGAACACAGGATACACAACTACATCGACGAGTGAATGGCCCAAGACTCAGGGGAAACTCAGTGCTTATAAACACATAACGTAATCAGGCGACTCGGGCGGCCATGGCGGATCAGGGGACTCAGGCGGCCATGGCGGATCAGGCGACTCAGGTGGCCATGGCGGATCAGGCGACTCAGGTGGCCATGGCGGATCAGGGGACTCCGTGGGCCATGGTGGGTAGGCCGTGGGCCATGGCGAGTCCGGGGCCGCCGTGGGCCATGGTGGGTAGCCCCCCCACAATTTTATTGGGCGGATTGCTGCCCGGGGGGCACTCTGGAAGCGCGGAAGGTGAGCTGGACAGGACCAGCGGAGGCCAAGGTGAGCTGGACGGGACCAGCGGAGGCAAAGGTGAGCTGGACAGGACCAGCGGAGGCAAAGGTGAACTGACTCTCGGGGGCGCTCCGGTGGTGCTGACTCTTGGGGGCGCTCGGGTGAGCTGGACGGAACCATCAGGGACACTGGAGTGCTGGACGGAACCAGCAGGGGTACTGGAGAGCGCTTGCGAGGAATCGGCACTGGAGGGTGCTGGCGAGGAGCCGCCACTGAAGGGTGCTGGCGAGGAGCCACCACAGGAGGGCGCTGGCGAGGAGCCGCCACAGGAGGGCGTTGGTGAGGAGCCAGCACTGGTGGGCATTGGCGAGGAGTGGCCACAAGGGGGCGCCGGCGAGGAGCCGGCACTGGTGAAGTGCGACCACAAGGGGGCGCTGGCGAGGAGCGTGCTCTGGGGCTGGGCTCCAACTCATCCCCTCGTATGCCACCAACAAGCCCAGGGGCACATGAGCGTCGGTAGGTGGGCTTGCGGTGGCTGGCGGGCTTACGTGAGCCGCGAACGGAAGCTGACTTCCCGCGAACGGCGGGCTGGGCAAGCCGCGGACGGCGTTGAAGGACCCCCGCGAACGGCAGACCAGGATGAGCTGCGGGTGGTGGCGGCGCTCCTCCATCTTGTTAGGTCCGCTCATCTGTCACGGTCGTGACAGAAACACAAGGAAGCGGGAAAACAAAGTGTGACATATATAAGGTATGTCAGTATTATCAGCAGTTTTTGCATTGCTCAATAGCTAACTACCCTCCTCCATCCCCAACTCCTCCTCTGTCAGTCAGGATCCAGCCTTCTGGTTCTCTTTTGAATCAGACAAATTCAAAATGTGTACATAAATTACTAAACTTTAACGATATCTGCAATACATTTGTTGGTTCTGTTTAGTTTACCTTGGGGGGTTTTAGCTGCTCTTCACCGACTTGATTGCACAGATACTATTTAAACTGAGCTGGACGATGACATCACTGAATACAATAATGAAATGCCTTTAACTGAAAAATGGGCGTTTAATCTTGTAATTTTACATTAGTGATACACTATTTTCCTATTTTGATATTGTGCAGTTGCTTTGACACAATTTGCATTGTTAAAAGCACTATATAAATAAAGGTGACTTGACTTGACTTGACCTATGCTAGACTGCATGGATGCACAGGGAGTTCTTGCCCAGAACAGAACCATACCGCCAATCCAAACGGTATGCTAATTGTCAATCATCTTTGATGATAGTGGTCATCAAATGATGATAGTTACTTTGCTGACTTTGTCGACTTTAAACAGGTGTAGTTCAGTCATTTTTCATCTGATTCCAACAAATAATGTTTTATTATGAAAAACAAAAAAATGTTTAACAAATTGCTCATTGTGACTAATTTTGCCCACACAGGTCACATACTGTTACAGTGAACAGAACTGATGTAAAAAGATTGGAATTACTATTGGAGAAGCAATATCAGCATGATTTTAATGAGAACATATTTGAAGACAAAGAAGAAATGTGTAGAGAAGATGCTAAGTTCATGGAAACTATGAAAGAGTCTGTATTACTCAAAGAAGGACACTCAAAAGCAAAGATGTTACTATGCCTAATAATCTGTCTATTGCCAAGCAGCGCCTCCTTGGAATAAGGAACATTTTCAAAAGGAACAAGAAATTCCAGCAGGGATACAGACTTCATCAATAATATGGTTGACCAGGGCTATGCTGAAAAAGTGCCAAAGCAGCAGTTTGAGCGACATGCTGGTAAGGTTTGGTACCATCCCTGTAAAGGTAAGTTGCGGGTTGTTTTTGACTGTGGAGCAGAATTCAAGGGAACCTCTTTAAACTGTCAGTTATTATAAGACCCTAACCTCACTAGCTCATTGATTGGAGTTATTTTCAGGTTTAGGCAGGAACCAGTTGCCTTCATCACTGATGTTTGGGCAATGTTTTATCAAATAAAATGACTGATGAGGATAAAGACTTCCTTGGTTTTCTGTGGCGGCCTGATGCTGACTTAACACAAGACATCATTGAACTTCGAATGACTGTTCATTTTTTTGGAGCATTTTCATCACTCAACTGTGCATTCTTTGCTCCAAGGAAGACTGCAGAAGATAATCAACACAGTATTGATTTAGAGGTAATTGACACTGTCAACAAGAATTTATATATGGATGATTGTCTGAAGAGCCCACCATCAGAGGAGGAATCAATCCAGATGGCCAAAGATCTGGCTCCTCTCTTTCACAAAGGTGGTTTCCATCTGACACAATGGGTCAGCAACAGTCGTGAGGTTTTGCAATCCGTTCCAGCGCAAGACTGATCCAAAAATATAATTGAGCTTAACTTGGACCGGGATCACCTGCCGGTAGAAAGGGCTCTATAGGACTCCAATGGTGTGTGCAGACGGTAAGCAAGAATGTAAGCATTCAACTTCAAGACTGTCTGCAAAGAGCGAATGCACAATAGACGTGGGGTTTTGTCAGTGATCAGCTCAATCTCTGAACCTTGGGGATATCTGGCACCACTGACACTTCCAGTCAGGCTTATTCTACAGGAATTATGCAGGACAAATTATTGCTGGGATTATGATATTCCATCAGATCAGGACCAACAGTTGATCAAATGGGTTACCAATCTGGATAATCTAAGTGCCTTTGCTGTTGATCGATGTTTGATGTACGCAAACAGTTGCGTCTATATGTGTACGCAAAAAGTTGCGTCTATTTCAGGCGACAGAAAGTGAAATTAGGTGAGCAACTGATGGACCTGAAGAAAGGTTAACGGCAGATCTACCTCCATTTATCAATGTAGGAGTGGATTACTTCGGTCCGATTGAAGTAAAAAGAGGCCGTTCTCTCGTGAAACGTTATGGTGTAATCTTTTACATGCATGGCCAGTAGAGCAGTCCATTTGGAGGTTGCTTATTCTCTAGACACTGACATTTGCATTAATGCACTGCGCAGGTTCATATGTAGAAGAGGACAAGTGTCACATTTAAGATCTGACAATGGAACACATTATATTTGGCACAGAAGGAGAATTGAGAAAGGCCCTTGCAGACTTGAATCAAAACATGATGCGGAAAACCTTGGCATACAAAGGCATCAAGTGGAGATTTAATCCACCTGTGGTTTCACACGATGGAGGTACATGGGAACGCATCATAAGAATGGTAAGACAAGTTGTCTTCAGTTCTATGTCAGCAAACACTGGATGATGAGGGATTGCACACATTTCTGTGTGAAATAGAGGCTATTCTAAATGATTGACCCCTTAAGTGTCTGATGATCCAAACGATTTGGAGCCACTCACTCCCAACCATCTTCTTACAATGAGAAAAACACCATTCCTATATATTAATAATTTTCGTGATCAGGGTGCCTCCGACATTCTTCCAAGCAGATTCAGTCACTCTTAACACACCTCACACCACAGGAAAATCTCACAAGATAATCTTTAGAACCACCAAGATAATCGGGACATTACCTAGGATTGTCGGAAGGGGAGTAATTGTCCCAAAATCAGCCCGATTATCTTGTGGTGTGTACCCAGCATTAGACAGCTGCAGCTCATCCAGAACACTGCTGCCACGATTCTGACTAGAAACAGTAAATCTGAGCATATCACACCAGTCCTCAGGTCCTTACACTGGCTTCCGGTTACATTTAGGATTGATTTAAATGATTTTTAAGTATTATTACTCATTTAAAAATCACTTAATGGTCTAGGACTTCAATACATTGCAGAAATGCTCACTGAATATAAACCTAACAGACCACTCAGATCATTAGGATCAAGAAATACCAAGGGTTCATGCAAAACAAGGGGATTCCGCTTTTAGCTATTATGCTAACTGCAGTTGGAATCAGCTTCCAGAAGAGATCAGATGTGCTAAATCACTGGCCATATTTAAATCTAGACTGAACACACATCTATTTAGCTGTGTTTTTACTGAATGAGCACTGTGCTACATCCAAATGATTGCACTGTATTGTATGTATCCTCTATTTTTGTATTATTATTCTCAGATGTTTTACTTCATTTTAAATATTTTTTGTATCATCTTAAAATTTTTATTATTTGCTTTTATTGTGATTATTTGTATGATTATTTGAATCCTTTTTTATATAAAGCACTTTGAATTACCTTGTGTATGAAATGTGCTATATAAATAAACTTGCCTTGAAATTAACCCCATGATGCCTTATTTGCAAAAACATTAAAATAACAAGAAAACAAGCATTTTACCTTTGTTTTTATGAGCAAACACAGCTATCAGTATTCCAGCAATCACACCGAGCACAACAAAAACTGAAATCATGATGACTGATGTCCTCCAAGAATTAAACATATTACCTGTAACACAAAGCAATTAATCACACTGTGCAAATCAAATTATTTTGATGAGATGATTAAACATATATAATGTTCAGTTCTGAATGGTACATAGACAGTAAAATGTTTTAGCTTTACTTAACTTAATAGACTAAGCTGAAAATCATATTTTTTTACATCATCAAATACTGTCGAGAACATGACAATTACAGTAAGAAAAGTGTCAGTAGTTACTTGTGGTGATTATCAGTGTCTCCAGCATGTGATGTCTCAGTTTGAATCTGCAGTGAATCTTGCTGTCTCTCTCATGTACAGTTACGGTGTGTTTCGCACTGAACTGGTCTGTTTTTCTGTGTTTCTCTGTTGTTTCTGAACTCAAACTGACTCCTTCACTGTCCAGCCACTCAAGATCAGGTTCAGGATACCAGCCATCAGATTCACACTGTAGATGAAGCCCTCCTGAATGATCAAACCCATCTACAGTGATCACCGGAGGACGCCCTACAGCTACAGATAAACAAGAAGAACATTCTGTTGTTCTGACTTTAAGTTAGTTAAAGCATGTTAAGGCTGGAATACACCACACAACGTTTGCCCTGATTTACAGTCTGAACAAACTGATGTTAGTTGCTGACAGTCAGAGCCAGTCTGCAGATTAGAGTTTTCATAGAAAATCAAAATTCAGACTTTGTTTCCATTCAGTCTGAGGATATCAGACATGTTTGATATTTTTAGACGATTTTAGAACTCATATTGTATTCATTTATCACAGGTCTCCTAGCAACAAGGTGTATGTTTCTGCGTGAGTTTGTTGTGATCCTCAGTCATTCAGTGTATGATGGCCAGCTTTCCTTTGAGACTATTAACAACATGCATGATGCCACGTATTTTAAAATATGATTCAGTTGTGTAGTGTATTCCAGCCTTTAGTTTTGAATGGTTTTCTCACCTTCAACACTGACATTAACAGTGGTGTCATCAAACCAGGATTTGGACAGAATAAAACACTTATAACGTCCTTCATCAGAGACTCGGACTGATGAGAGTTTGAGTGATGCATCTCCTCTCTGTAGTTCTTGAGGATTCAGTTCTGTTCTTCCTCTGTAGGACTGAATCTGATCTGTGTTTTTGTCAACATGATCATCATAAAGATGCACTAATGAGTTTGTCAGATCAAGTCTATACCACTCCACTCTCATGTCCACAACACTGATGCTGGGTTTGACTGAACAGGGCAGAATCACATCTTCACCAGCTACAGCAAGCACAGGACCTGCAGGTCCCACGACTTCATACTGCTCTGTAAAAGAGAAAGAACGGTCTAATTAAGAGTGAACCTCCTGTCAGTTGAACTGTCACCCTTCAGCAGGACAAGCGTTCCCATGTAAAGCAGTAACTGTCCTTCTCCACACAGCTCTGCATCCGGACATGTCTGCTTAAAAACACTGCTTGTGTGCATTTTTCCCTCTTTTATTAAATATTATTAAATGGCTCTTTGTAAATTCTATGTTTATTCTAATTCGTCAATACTTCTGAACAATGACCGTTGTCTATGGCAATGTTAAATAACTGACCATTCATCCAGGAAACCTACAGTTTCTGTTCTGTGGTTAATAAAATAAGTAGCCATGTAATAAATTGCATAATGTGACATTATGTAATGTAATATTACAGTGAGCCAGCTATTATCACATAAACTATAATTAGACCTATAAATATAGTTCAGCTGGACGATGAATAGACATAAACACACACTTCAGCTCTTTATATGGGTGTGAATAATTACCTGCTCTTGAATCTGTAATTCCTCTAATAATCAGCAAAGTCAGACAAATGAGCTTCATCTCTAAAGGACACCGATGCTAAAATGAAAGAAGAAAGAATAATAAAGTCATCTAGTGTGTTAACATGCATGTGTTGGCTCTGAATACTTTCACATTTACACTTATGGGATGAATACAACAATTCACATACAGATCTACAATCAGTTGGTTAAATTAGTCCAGACAAAGCAGGACCAAATGCACAACGTGTATCTACATGTAGTATTATTTGACTTTATCCCTTTTTTAAAGTATTTATATAGTTTGTATCACTTAAAGACCCACCTAACCGGTTAAACGCATCTGATCTCAAGTCACACTCATGATAAACACACAATTGTTCAGATAATTGTGTTTCTCGACTTACCTTCGACTGAACACTGATGCGTTCACAAGAGTCTCTGAATAAATGATTGATATGATTATATGAGTATTAACTAATAGTTGATACGAGAGGACGTAAAATCAAAAAGCGATTATTCCTGTCTCAGTTTTACTTTCATCTATAACTAAACGATTCACCTGAAGACACTCCCTCCACAATACTATCTGATCATAACCTGTTCATCTGCTGGAATCAGTGTCTGTTTACAGAGGTGTGTCTTATTCTGGCTTTGACTGCAGGACTTGTCTAACTGATCTTTACAGAGTGCTGTGACTTTGTTCAGCAATGATTTAAAGAAAGCTAATAGATTTCTCCTCTCTCTGTCTTAAATTGCTATATAGCCTACAGTTTGTGGATCCACGCAAGTCAGACTGATAACACAGTCAGTTTTTCATTCAAAGCAGATAAAGTAATTTGGAAATGATATTTAATGCTGAAACTTGGCATTGATTATATAAACCACAGTGGGGGAAAAGCTATCCTATCTATTCGTTTCATACAGTGACGAGGCGCAGGCACGTGTACAGGTAGAGCTCAACCTGTTCTGAACACATGCCCTTTTTCCTCTTACACTCTGAAGTGCCCTTTTTTTGGTGGTGGTGTGGGTTTGTTTTTTCTTCAGTAAATCTCTGCTATAGAGCTCCTGCAGTCACGTGACACATTCAGTTTACACCACCATGCTGGTGTAACCCCCCCAACACGGGTCCGCACCATGCTGGCAGGCAAGAACAGCCAGGAGCGAATATGAAATGAATGGTGCCAGCATATGTTTCAAGGCAACAGAGTTCACTTTAATTCAAAAGACATAGACCTGTGCACTTCTCACTGGAAGGGTAAGTCAACTGTGTTGTTAGCTAAATTCATCAACCCTTGCTGTCGTAGGTAGTCAGCATAAATACAGTATATCTCTGTGAATACAGTAGACATCATAAATGTCATGAAATCTTACCCGTTTAATCCCAAATGTTGTTTGTTAGCGCGTTTTATTGCAGTGAACCATTTTAGTCGTCTATCGAATACGGTAAAATGATGTCCCCTTTGCTTTATGGGATAAGTGTATAAAGGAAAATGCATATTTTCAATTAAAGATAACTTATAGATTTAATATGAGCTGCTTTTGGTGCTGGACTCTTTATTATTTTTTGTGTTTTGCTAATAAGGTAGGCTACAAGGTTAAGAAGCTTACTTAAATGGAAAATGTTTTTTCTCTATTTTACAGTGAAAGATGGATTCCCATATTGATCACGTCTTGGCTAGATTACATGTTTTACCGGCCGATGAGTCTTCATTGAACAGTTTTGTTCAGGACTTTCTGATTTACTAACGAGTACTGTGTGAGGAGGCGAGACACTGGCCAAGGGAGGTCACGTACAGGACACATAAATTAAGCCCAATATACGGGACGTCCCGGCTAATACGGCTTTCCCCTGCATGTTCTGGCATCCTGGCGCACAGCAGCTGTCCACCATGTTAAAATGGTGTAAGTTTTGTAAGGTCTGGTTTTAAAGTATTGTTTCACAGATACCAATGCTACGGCTGCTCTCCTGGTTGCCTGCCAAAATGTTGGAGTGTAGATTGCGTAACGTCAACTGCAGGAGCTCTATTGGTCACATTTTACATTTGTGATTGTCACACTTTACACATATTTAGCCAGTGAGAGCTATTAAATAGAGCTTGTGACTAAATGTTCTTGGATCCGCTCAAGCTGTCGGTAAAATCTCATAACTTCACCCCCTCTATCTGGACTGAATGAACTGAAGCTCCACAGCAGCTGAACCAGGTCTAGCCGGGGTAAATAAAGCTCTTGTTGTTTGAATAAGTACAGCATTTTCTTTACACGAGAAACATTGTCTATAAAGGCTCATATTTTATGTATTACGTTTTCATACTTTAAATCAACAGGCTACAAAGTTTGTTGTAGCTATATGGGGGCTCAGTTTTTCCTGTTGTAAAATAAATTTGGCCAAAATCTAATTTTATTAAAGAAATGAAATGCTAATGTATGCACAGGCTATTTAAATGTATTGTCAATGACTAGAGATCAAATACTAGCCCTCTCTCTGGTCCCACCTGCTTCGGATCTAAAATACGTGATGCACCACCATTTTAATGACGGACAAAATGAGTATTTGCACACATTCGCTGGATAAATTAACCCATAACTGCATTTGAGCTTGACACAAAGCGACTGAGTGATCCTCGTCACCTAGGTAAAATATATTTATTAAAAATACCTTCTTTGATTTATGATTGCTGATACACTTAATTTATTAACATTTAATCATGGTCGCTTGGTTCATGTTTACACTGTTAATATGTATAAACGTAAAACATGGTTTTAAGTAATGTTTTCATAACTAAAAATACAGAATCAGATCACTGTGAAATCTTTATATTGTATCATGCAGAGTAAATCTAATAAAGTGGCCGGTGATTGTACGTCATAATAATGAGAAGCTTTCTTATAATTATGACTTATCTCGTAATAATGAGAAACTTTTTCATAATAAGTTATGTTGTAGTTTTCAGAAATAAATCTCATAGCAAAATACTTTCACATAATAATAGTACAATGTATTGTAACAATTAGATACTTTCTCTTAATAATAACATACAGTACATCCCATAATAATTAGATACGTTCTCATAATAATGAGATTCCTTCTCGTAATTATGTCTCAGCATCTCATAATTATGTGAACAGTTTGAAGCAGATAGCAAGCAAACAACAAAATGCCCTGTCGCTCATTCATGGCTGTTAGGAAAATATCTTACACATAAGAGACTTTACCACACAGCACATAAAGATGAATTACTTCGTGATTTCAGACTGTGAGTGTTTTTCATATGAATGAATAAAGTTAACTGAACAAACCTCTCCCCACATGGATTACGCTGATTTGGTTTCTTCACTGCATGGATCTTCATGTGTATCTTCAGGTTACTTTTAACAGTGAAACTCTTCCCGCACTGATCACATGTGTTCACACTGGATCATCTCATGTGTTTTCAGGTCTCCTGACTGAATGAATCTCTTGTCACAGTGTGAACACTTGTAAGGTTTCTCTCCAGTGTGGCTCATCTCGTGTGTTTTCAGATGTGCTAACTGACTGAATCTCTTGTCACAGTGTGAACACTTATAAGGTTTCTCTTCAGTGTGGATCCTCTGGTGCAGTTTTAAACTGTTTGCTGAAAGTAAAAGTATTGTCACACTCTTTCACACCAGTATGTATTTTATGATGATTTTCTCAACTTTGCAGCTGTGGAAAACTCTTTACACATTCATTACATGAATGCGGCTTCTCCATCGTATGAAATGTTAGGTGTTTTTTCAGGTTTGATGCCACAAGAAACGTTTTGTCACATTGATCACGTGTGTACAGTTTCTCTCTCGTGTGAATCCTCATCAACATTAAGGGCTGATGATCAGTTGAAACTCTTCCTGCACTGATCACATGTGAAGGGTTTCTCTCCAGTATGAACTCTCATGTGAACATCAAGAAGATATTTCCTTGAAAATCTCTTTTCACACTGGTCACACATGAACGGTTTCTCTCCGTTGTGGATCCTCATGTGCATATCAATACTTCTCTTTTCTCCAAAACTATTCCTGCACTGATCACATGCATACGGCTTCTCTCCAGTGTGGACTCTCATGTGTACTTTAAGGTTTGCTGATTGTATTAAATATTTCCTACATTGATGTCATGTGAATGGCCTCTGGTGAATCTCCAGACTTTGTTTGTGTGAGAAGCTCTTTCCACACTGATCGCATACATGTGGCTTTTCTCCAGTGTGGTTCATAATGTGTCTCTTAAGGTGTATATTTTGTGAGAAACCATTCCCGCACTGATCACATGCGAATGGCTTTTCACCAGTGTGAATCCTTATGTGAAGTGCAAGACTATGTTTACATGTGAAACTCTTCCCACACTGAGTGCAGGTGAAATATTTATTGGCTCTTCTTTTCCCTGATGTAACAAAGTATACAACTGCAATACAATATTACAATCATTTTGATGCCTTTTAATAAATGATGTGTCCCTGAAACTTTCCATAAATTAGGTACATTGTTCTTGCTATAATTATTTTTGAAACATTATGAGTACAAATCACATTTCTGTACACTCTAAAACAAGTAGTAAAAGTAATAATTTGCTATCTGGCTGCCTAAAATTTTGATTGCAGATTAGTCAACTCAAATAAGTTTAGTCAACTTGAAATATTAAGTTGAACTAGGTGACAACTTAGATATTTGTGTTGACTAAACTGAACATTTTAATGCAGTGTAACACATTTTTTTAAATTGAAACCACTTGAATTTGTTGCAGTGTAGTGAGAACTATTCAATATATTTGATCAATGTCACAATTATCTAATGCAATATTAACATAGTGCCATAATTTTGATATACATAGCCAAGTTTCCATTCAGTTCTTGCACACTTTTGGTATTGACAAATGGCAATTGTAATCAGAAAATGAGAAAAACATCCTGATTTGATTAGTTTAGTTTCCCCTTAAATCGTGCAGCCCTAAATAGCTGGCATCAGAAAGACACATAATGCTGATTGTATGTAAGGCGTTCAGCATTACAGGCTGATCTGGCCACAGAATCGCCCGGAGACTTTCACAACATTTCCCTAAGAACTCAGACCAAGACAAGCATTCTCCAAATGAAAGAATGAAATAACAATAGGTTATTGCACTGACTAGGATCATAAACTTGGGGAGTTCACACCTTGTTGAGAAACATGAGGTCTGTGGGAAAGAAAAAACCCTCTGCATGACATTCCTGGGCTGTTTCCCTAAAGCATCGTTAGCCTAAGTACATCGTAAACACATTGCCACCAATCTGATTTATACAATCAGCTTAGGCTTACAATGCTTTTGGGAAACGCAGCCCTGGTCTGTTTCTCTGAACATGAGAGCATTGTAGCAAGACATCTCAAATGATACCAAACTTGACTGTGAATTAATTTGCATTGACAAAAATAACATTATATTTTCATATAATCATTTAGAGGAAAGGTAGGAAGTGGAAAATGAACAAATGTGAAGGAAGGACCGTCACACATCTTCACTCAGTAAGGTGTTAATAGATGTCTGTCTATATCTCAGAAGATCAAAGTATCTGAGGTTATTTCATCCTTACACTGTTACTTACGACATGATTGCGCTCCTTTTTATTGTGACACAAAGGAAGTGACATCATAAATAATCTCAAACCATTGTCTCAGTTTTTACACAAACTGTACAGTACTGACCGCATTCATCAACCTTGTTACCAATGTTACTGTGAGAAGAACAATCGCTATAACTATGAATAACTATTATGATTTATGAGAAATACATCTTTATCCATAAATATAAATCAGATTTTGTAATTAAGTCATTACATGATATGTTTTGGTGTTTATAGTTTATTGCTGAAAAAAAACAATCACACTGTAGTCAAATATATATTGAGAATGTCCAAAATTATGGTGACATGTTTGCACAGCATTGTGAACCTGATATAAAATGTATATAACATAAAATAGATACATTAAGTTTGACCTGATGCTGACATTCAATATTAAAGTTTCTCTAACCTCCTTTTACTGACTATTTGTTAAAATCCCCCCAAAAAGAACATTTTGAATGTATGCCCCTTTTATAGTTTAATTGTTTGTCTTAATCTGATGAAGTGCTAGAAGCAAGATAACATGAAGGAATAAAGAATAATCACCAACCTGGTTGTTGTTCAGTATCTTCAGTGTGTTTGATTCTGCAGGATTCAGGATCTCTCATCTTCTCTCTGTCCTCTTTAATAAACTCAGTCTTTACGGATTTCATCTCTTCCTGATGATTTGATGCTCGTTAAGAGAAGTGAAAGACACTTGTAGACTGATGGAAATATTCCAGTATTTATTGGTGAATTACAGTGGGAGGAGCTTCACTGATAATATATTACAGTGGGAGGAGCTTCACTGATAATGTATTACAGTGGGAGGAGGTTCACTGATAATGTATTACAGTGGGAGGGGCTTCACTGATAATGTATTACAGCGGGAGGGGCTTCACTGATAATGTATTACAGTGGGAGGAAATTCACTGATAATGTATTACAGTGGGAGGGGCTTCACTGATAATGTATTACAGTGGGAGGAGCTTCTCTGATAATGTGATTACAGTGGGAGGAGCTTCACTGATAATGTATTACAGTGGGAGGAGCTTCACTGATAATGTATTACAGTGGGAGGGGCTTCACTGATAATGTATTACAGTGGGAGGGGCTTCACTGATAATGTGATTACAGTGGGAGGAGCTTCTCTGATAATGTATTACAGTGGGAGGGGCTTCACTGATAATGTATTACAGTGGGAGGGGCTTCACTGATAATGTATTACAGTGGGAGGGGCTTCACTGATAATGTATTACAGTGGGAGGGGTTTCAGTGATAATGTATTCCAGTGGGAGGGGCTTCAGTGATAATGTGATTACTGTGGGAGGAGCTTCACTGCCGGTGAACATGTGGGAGGAGGAGCTTATCTGCCCAAATACAAAATACATCACTGAGTTTGTTTTGATAGCAATGGACAACAGCAAATAAACAATGTAATGTAAATTATTCCAAGTATAAATATGGTAAGGAAAACACCACCCCTGGGGTCCTTGGTACATATTACATTTTTGTAAAAAATCTAATAACATTAAAACTCCCGAAAGTGTTTGTACTTCGTTTATAATTTGTCATTGTCCCTAAAATTATGATAACTATTTTGGATGCTTTAACTGTTGTTTAACAAAAACAAAAAACATATATAATTACATAGTCCTTTAGGGGATGTTTTCCCGCACTCTACCTATCCTATTTATTTATTTATTTATTATCAATGTTATCATTAATTTGGATCATCACTTAATGTAATATATTGCTTGGTAGGCAAGTAACTATTATATTTGTATTAGATAGGTAATTAAATATATTATAATCAATGTTATTTATTAATTTGTTGTTTATAAATATATAGTCTGTGTGAGCATAAATAATCCTGTCATTTACAATGTATGGCATACAAAAAGTTTAAAAGTGTGAAATTATTTAAATAAAAATAGAAACAATTCATTACATAATAATGTTAATCATAATTTAAGTATTAAATAAATTAAAAGTTTATCCTATCCCTGCATAATTCCCAAAATGTGACGTTGAGAATGACTGATTAAGGCTTTAGAAATAAATAAAATATCTGTAATCGCATGTATATTAATGTCTTCTTCTGCAAGTTCACATACTTAATCGCATTATTTTCTCGTGGCTTATTGTTGAGCTGTCGAATTGTTGTATGTTTAAATAATCAGGTCCAAGCCTTTGACACTTTTTTTAATTTTATTGTTTTTGGGTGTTATTTTGCCTCACTGAAGGCAACCATAATGTTGATGCCAATGAAACGAGCTTTAAGTGTCAGTTTACAGGAGATCTGAAGACATCAGCATAATAAATGAGGTGAAAACAGAGACTATGGTCATGAAATAAAGAGTGTTTTCAGCAGCTGTTAATATTGATGAGTCTCAGATGATCAACACTCATTCAACAAGACATTCAGGATCATCAGCAGATCATCTCACTTTATTCTGAGTGTTTGCTGATAGAAACACATTATTTGAGTCAGGATAAATGACAAAAGCCTATACAACATGCTCCACTGAGAGTCAATGTTGTTATTTCTCACAATGAGAAAATACAAAAACAAACACTAATGTAAATAACACCCTACAGCACCATAGTATGCATGTCTAGATGAATCTAAATAAAGCTTTAGATTCTACATTATTTCGTAATCAAATAATAAGATCATTAACATGTGAGAGCTTTGTATGAGCAGAAACTGACAACAATCATGAAACATTTCATAATAAAGAGTATCAGCAATGTATAATATTCCAAGTGTGAAATGTTATTCATATTTATCTATATTAATATGTATGTAGGTGCAATGAGGCCACTGAAGGCGAGCGTAGTGATGAACCCCAGTGCAGATTATTTACAAAAGTGAAATCCAAACAGACTTGACTTGAAACACTTGACATGAACAGGCGTGACATGAAACAGACAAAGTCCCTCATGCAGCTTATACTCATTGATTGCTATGCTCACAGATTGAATTTTGTTCTTGTGAACACCATTAGGAATATTCCCGACCGGTCAGACTGTTTTGATGTGCTGCAAACATTATACACTTTCATCACAAATAGCAACACACGGCACGTAATGTTCGTGGAAGCACAAAAGCACCTGGGACTAAAAGTACTACAGCTGGAACGGACAAACGCAACTCGGTGGCTATACTGGTACCAAATATAGTATTGAGCTATGAGGCAGTTATGGCTGTTTTGGATGCAACTGCTAAAAGCCCACAGGGACGGGTCAGTCGAGGCTTTTATATCAGTCATACGCTTTTATTGTCAATCTTCACACTGTTGTAAAGGTACTGGCTATCACATTTGGTCTATCTGAAAAGCTCCAGGAGACTTGCCTTGTTGTCCTTAAAGCAATGGCTGTGATCAGAACTCAGAAGCACCACAGAGCACCTTTTTATATAAAGGGGGGGTATCTTACTATAAAATATCCATATTTCTCCAGAAAGCACACCACACACCAGCTTACGGGTGGAGAGGAGACAGAGTGATGAAGCCAATCAGTGTATGGGGATGATTAGGAGGCCATGATGGTCAGAGTCCAGTGGGTGAATTTGGCCAGGAAGCCGAAGTCACACCTCTACTCTTTTTCGAAGGACATCCTGGGATTTTTAATGACCACAGAGAGTCAGGACCTCGGTTTAACATCTCATCCGAAAGACAGTGCTTTTTACAGTATAGTGTCCCGTCACTACACTGGGGCATTAGGACCCACACAGACCAAAGGGTGAGCACCCCCTGCTTGTCTCACTAACACTTATGCAATGACAACTGCCCAAACACGGTAAGACATGTCTTTTTATATTTAATGCCGTTCTCTATGAATTGTATTTAATAGTGCACTATGTTTAGGTATAATGTATGTGGGTTTATAGCTCAGGAATGTTGTTGTATGTATGACCAAAATTATGTCATACCCTAGGTTTTCATAAAACGCCACCACTGAAAGAAAGCATGGGCGTAACCACCATATACTTTGGGGGGGACGTGTCCCCCCAATGTTGTAAAAATACCAATCTGTCCCCCCCAATAATAGGCCTATTATATTGTAATATGTGACATATGATATGCCCTCTTTTTATGAACCCTGGTTGTAGCCTAGTGAATCTGTTATTATTTCCGATTTACTTTCAATTTAGGAAAAACAAGGGAAACAAAACTGTGTGACCACCCCCCCCCCCTCGATTGTACACTTGGTTGAGCCCGTAAACGCCGGCTCGCGGCATCGTTTGAAAAAACCGCTCAGTCCGACTGTCACTGGTGCTTAAATGAAATGAAGGTAGGAGCTAAAAGAAAGAAGCAGGACGAACAGGCGGATATTCGCCTTTTTTTCAGACGGTAAGCAAGTATTCACCTAAAAAGTAGTGCCATGGCCAAAAATACCGCGGCAATTTTTGAATAAATGTGAAAAAATATCACGTTTAAATGGCTCAGTATTGTAGCTAGGTAGCTAGCATGATACCCTGAAAATAGTCTGAATAATGAACTGCTGGAGTCACAGATCAAGGAGTTCCCGCACTTCACACTCCATTGATAAGCCTCAGTTCATTCGTTGATGGCCTGGCCTGTTTGTTTTTACGATCTGATCCACGACTGAACTTAAAAAAAAATATCTGGGGGAGGGCTCACATTTGGACCACCCCAATATCTATACCATGGTTACGCCCTTGAAAGAAAGGGTTCATCTACACCAAAACGAACGTCATTAAAATCCACGCAGTAAGAAAGGTCACAGAAAAAATATATATAATAATAAAATAAATCGGCCACATACTCCTCTATAGCCCGGTTACCCCTGATTTTTTCACAAAAAAGAGAAAGATTTCTATTAAATCAAGCGTTAAGATCCTTGGGAATAAATAATTTGACACCTCAGGTTATATTAGGAAATGGCCCAAAGCAATCAAGAATATTCCATGAATTCATTTTTTTCTTAAAAGAAACAAGATTGATAAATAGAATTTAAGAGATTGTAGTAGTATTTAGTTATATTTGTTATTTATTTAAAATGGATTAATAATTTTTTTTTTTATGTTTATTTTTTTTCTTCATGTCCCCTCCTCCAGAGTTAATTGTATTATTGTTATCCAACTTCCTAAACATTATGCGCTCCACACTCCTATCCAGTAGGTGGCGGGAATGGACCATTTTAGTTGGTTTGCCAACCGCCATTAACACGAGAAGAAGAAGAAGAAGACTGAGCCCATTCAGAACTACGGGAACCCAGAGGGGAGCGTCGACGGATGTTAAAAAGAAAACCGATTTTCATTCAAACAAATTGATGTAAACTACACATTCGAGTTTTAATCGATAAAATTGATTTATCGCCCAGCCCTAAGTGAAACTGATGGGTTCATGGTGCTGGTCGTGTATTCTGTAATGAGGCCACTGAAGGCGAGCGCATTGATGAACCCAAGTGCAGTTTATTTACAAAAGTGAAGTCCAAAATCCAAACATAATCCAAATATATGAAGACTTGACTTGAAACAGACTTAGCATTACATGAACAGGCTTGACATGAAACAGACTAGACTCACCGACAGCGGGTTACAACATTATACAGGACAAGAAACAAAGGCAATGACGGCTACGT